>VXBL01003811.1:183837-194288 GCA_013400195.1 Aramus guarauna
CCTGAGACAGCACTGACCTGAAGGCAAATCTAACACGAATTACAAAAGAGCTTCTCGACTGCCCGGTAAATAAGACCGGGAATTTTCATTTGTGTGGAAGACCCCCAAAAGCCCCTCAAGCCCTGGAGGGCCGGGCCGGCTCCTGACAACGCCCAGGGGCGGCTGGCAGAACAGCCCGGAGCCGCGGTGCCCCAAGGGCAGGGAGAAGCCAAGAGGGTGCCGAGGGCCATGTAAAGGCAAGAATTCAAAGCAATTCTTAAAACCTCAGACGAGAACGCTATGAACAAAACAAATGATACTCTGATGGAGCGGTGAGATAAGCAGAGACCCACAAAGACTTCAGTTTTCTTCTGTCTCCCTGAACAAGCTCATACCTTGCCAGAAGCCTAATTCCAGGGACAGCTGCTGGCAGCCCAGGCAAGGGAACCGCACAGAAATTTAACTTGGAGATTTCTGACGCACCACATTCCGCACTTCTAAAATATTTTCCTTACCAAAATTATTCCCTCTAATTAAAAAAAAAACAAAAACCAACTGTAAGCAATGGGTGTACACAAAGTCTGCACTCCAGCTTAAACACAGCATTCCCCCGAGGCTCACGTGGCCTTTTACACCAGGCTCAGCTGTTACAGAAGCACCGGGGAGCTATCGCTCCTAAGATACATTATTTAGTGATCATCCTCCCAAGGTTTTTCCTTTTGCAGGCTCAGCCATTTAAAAAATGAGAACACTTGAAAATGCATAAGTACTCCTTATCTACTAAGGCCATTTACAACCGGAGCCAACTCCTTAAAAACTGTTTCTTTCTTTCTTTCCTTAAATTTTCTGTTTCAGAGAACCATAAAGAGAAGCTGAGCTGAATGCATGGAGCGAGGACAACCGTAGGCACATACAATCCAAAGTTGCTCCACACTACCCAGCAGCAGGGGATGTGTGTCCAACCAGCCCAGCCCACCGGTGTCCAGCTCCAGGGTCTTTTGTTTCAGCAGGACTGATAACAAAAAATCCAAACCAAACCTTTTAAAAGGTTCAGAAAACTTAACATACCGCTCACTTCTTAACAAAACTTAACACTAAGAACAGACACTTTCCAACTGTTTCCTTGAAGAGTTCTGCAAATACTAATGCATTTTTATCTGTGAAATCCCAAACCATATTAAGCAGCTTGTCATAGAAAATGCTAAGTCACAACAGGTTTTAAAATAAATAAATCAAGTTTAAAGCTTAATTATGTTTTGATAACACCAAAACTCGTATCCTAAAATCAACAAGCAAATAGCTTATGCTGTATTTGCTAGCAGTATTATTGTCTACAAAATTTTGTATGAGCAGACACCACTGTATTCCCCTCGGGGTGTGTGTTTAAAGGCACCGAGAGCTTCCCATGGCTACAGGATTTAAATCCCAGGATTTGAACAGAGAACATCTGATCTGACCTCCTGCACATCACAGGCAGGATCACATTTCTCCTGCTTACCACAATGAAGCCCAACATCTTGTATTTGCCTCCTTGGAAAATTAGTTGTGAGGTCTTCACATCTGAAGGCAAAAAATACGTTTCCCTTCTCAGTTTGCCCCGAGCCCGCACTGTCAAAAACATGTCCCTGGTTTCCTATCTGAATGCCTTCCAGACAGCAGTACTTGGCATGCCTTTCCTTGCCCGGTATTTCCTCTTTGTGGAGGCAGCTAAGGCACCGATCCATCTTCCTTTTGATAAATTATACACACTGTCTTTCTCATCTGGTTTTACCTCCAGAGCTGGAATTTTTTTTTTCCTTTTTTATTTTTTAAAAATTACCTCTATCTGTCAGACCCACTAATTCCTGCCCCAGCCCTCTCTCCCCTGAGCCCTTCTCAGAAAGGATGGGCTCAGCTCCCCAAAACCACATCTAGCACACAACAAGCTAACCTCAAATCCATGCTGAGTTTACCTAAATTTGCCATACAGCAAAGCCTCGCTGCTCAGTCAGCGTGGCGAGGGGGCATAGGTCTGGGCAGCAGAGGAGCCCAGGCAGGGGGGAAGCCATGCGGAGCACAAAGTGGGTGCCTCTGGCTTCACCCAACGCTAACCCCCATTTTCCATACGGGTTCCAGGCCCCTACATCCCTCTTTAAAGTGAGGAGGCCACTTAATGACCAGCCTCAGTGTCAAATACCGGTTTTACAGCAACAACAAGAAAACTTAGCCTCCTACCTGCTACGTCGAGCTCACAAGTCAATAGCACCACATAAATCACCTTTTGTCTTTCTGCTTATTAAGGAGTACATAACAGCTTTTTGTTACTCAGAAGTTTTCTTTTAAGTGACAGATTAATTAAAGCTTTCGTCCTCTTATCAGTTAAGAGATACAATTTCCTTAAAACACATTACCAACATTTATGCACACATTTATATTCAAGCAATAAAAAGGGCCAGTTAAGATGAGCTGGGCAACATACGTCAGCCTCAATTTTTAGAGCCTGGGTCTGACCTTCAGTATTTTTGCCCATTGCCCAGAGAGGTTTTGTTAGATTCATACAGGAATTTAGTAGTTTAGAATTTGTACTGTAGCCATACATTAACCTAAAGCTGTTTGACAAATCCTAATTCTTATTTAAATATGTTTTCAGAAATAGTTTGGACTGTGATTTCAAAGTAAAATGCTTTGATTTAATTGAACCCGGCTGTTTATCAGAGATTACATTTTCTCTCAAAGCTTGGCTGTTCACGGGATCTTCTTGCAAACACCTTCAGAAAGGAGTTAGCTCCTCTGCCCGAAGGAAAGTCCCTCCGTAATCAGAGCAGGGACTAACAAAACCTGTCGAGCCAGCAGCTCGATGCACGGTGCCGACCCTTGCTACCAAGGCGGATCAATACCGCAACCCCCGCCCAGCCCAAACGCCATCACGGGCATCCACCCCTCTCTCGCCGACCCTTCTCATCCTTCCACATGGAAAAGATTAAACAGTTTGTGGCCCCAGTAAGCAAGTGCTGATTTTTAGAGATGTGGCCTCAGCCTGGACTCAAACAGGCATGAGATCCTAGCAGCGAAAGATGAAACACTGCACCTCAACAGCTCAGAGATGGCATCACGACTAGGAAGAACACTCTCCACATGGAAAAGGAAGAATGGCTTTTTACACGTTAAGGCTAGCAGAAAAAAGAAAGACTCCCCACAACTTATATTATTCAGTATGAGAAATGAAAGAAGACAATGCCGAAGTAGAAATGAATCTAAACAAAAGTGAAAGAGACTGCCAGTTTCCATATCCCCTGGGGGACCTTCAGGAATCTTCAAAACTCCCTCAAACACTGACCTCTATTCTGGGTCCCTTACTTGCTCTTTGACTTTTTAGACCTTCCAACTTCCCTTCTCACTCTCCTGCATAAAATCTAAACAATAAATTCTAGATTTGAGGGGATTATTGTTTTGCTTGGGGTTTTTTTTATGTAAAGCTGACATTCTCGTGATAAATCATATTCTTCTGGACACTGGGATTACAGACAAGTTCTCATCTGCAAGTTGCTTGTGATGAAGTTCTAGGAGCTAAGCAACACTGTAAGAAGGACAAATCAGACTTCCAAAACCCTCAGTTTAAAAATTTTGTTGTTAAGCAACTTCAGATCAATATTACCTTTCTAAGACTTAAGGGCAGAGAGAACTGGCAAAAGGCAACAGTGACAAAATTAGGATGCTGAAAGATATGTCATGAAAAGCAATTTTATTCCACTTCATAGTTAAGAGAACTGGGCAGAGGACAGATGAGGCACATGTAGCAGAGCTGCAGAAGAATATCAAAACAACCCAAGAGCTAAGTGCATGCTACAGGTCCAGATGCTTACTAATGCTATGCACGTACAAAACTCCCTCATTCTCATACTGTAAGCACTCAACAAACTACAATCAATATTTACATCCACTGCCTTTTTGTTGCATTAACAGTTTCCTTCTCTTCCTCAGTTTACCTTCCCCTAGATAATACTGTATTTTTCACTGCTTACACAAACAAATATGCAGGCATTATATAGGGCATGTATTAAAAAAGAGCTTTTTTCCAAGAAAAAACCCAAAACCCTAGAAGTCATGACTCAGTTTATGAGGAGCTTTGAAAATTAACTACAACAGAGTCAAACCTCTAACATAGATTTTTTTTTTTTTTTTTTATCTCCCCATGTTTTCAGGTTAGACGTAGAGAACAAATGTAGTTTTTCAAGTTACGTTTCAAATTATGAGAAAGTAGAATGCAATAAAACTACTGTATCAGCTCAGTACTCCGTATTCCACATCCAAAACTCCAGCTACTAATAAATTTCCATAACTAGCATAGAAAGAAGTTACAGTTTTGAAAAAAAAAAAAAACAAAACAGCTATCACGGTATCTGACAAAGCTGGGGGGTGGGGGGGGAGAAATCAGCAGTTTGCAGAGACCATAATTTAGAGAAAAATCAATTTTACAGGGTCAGAGCTTCAGAATGAGCAATCTCTACTTTAAAAATGTGCTGATAAGGTAAGAGAAGGTTTGCTGCAGGCACAAAGACAATACAATAGCATGACAAGGAGATTGGAAGTAACTCCAAAATCCTGCTCCATCTCTATTTTTAATTTTTTTCTATGTGTGTCCATTGGATACCACTTTTAAATTTTTGAGGTGGATGAAGAAGCAATTTGCACCTTCACCACAAAAAATAAAATAAAATAAAATAAAAGGTATATTTCAAATCTATTAGCACCAAATAACTGTATTACCTAAATTTGAGCTGTGTGCATGTAAAGTCCTGCTTCATAGTTTCAAAAACCTCCAAGTCCAATATTCATACAGATCCCAAACAATACAGAGGTTTGCTCACTCTCCCCCTGGTCCCCATCTTGAACTCCTATTAGACAGGCGCTTTGTTTTACTACTTGCAATTCCAAACAGAAATTACATAAATCATACAAACTGCCATACCAAATCACACTGGTAGCCTGCTCTGAAAAGGAGCAATTTGTAAATGCTTTTATTAACAGGTACAACCAGTTTTGCCCCATTCCTGTCATATGTTATCTGCTGTGGTTGAATAGATAAGCTCTACTCTAGGGGAAAGACAGACCAGAAAAGGATGAACAGGGAATTCCTATCTGGATTAGCTGAAAATGGGTCAGTGGGATCTGAATGGAGTTATCCATCCCTGAAGGCATCTCCTTGTGGGTTTTTGCCTTTCGCAGTGACTTGACACTAACTTTGAACAATTGGGAACCAAAGAGGGGTCAGCTGTGAAAAGACTGTTCGTGCCCTGCTGCAGGTCACCAGAGGGAGGCAAAGGGACTAACACCTTAATTAAACGCTATTACATCAACTTCAGCAAACCTTGTTTCAGAGGTCAGCGCTCTTGCCCAAAGAAGCTCTCTGCTCTTTTAGCTGGGCCAGTTCAACTGCTTGTGGCCATTTTCTGACTCAGGTCTCTGAAGCATCTGCCAGAAGCTGACACCTACCAAAAAAGGCACAGCTCATTTCTTTCAACACGGCACTCCATCATAAAACCAGCCTAGAGAGGGGTCAGAGAGAGCTGAAATGGCTGACCTTACAGAGTGGTGGCCACTGGCGGAAGCAGGAAAAGCAGCTTTCAGCAGCCAGCTCCTGAGCTAGACTGGGGACCAGCCAAACAGCAGCCTTTGACCACTGTCTGAAAAGAGCAGCCAGGTTACCCAACCACAAGGCACACTGGCTCATGTGCTCCTCTGTTTAAAGCCTGGCTGTCCCACTACCCATGAAACGACACCACTTGACCAGAAGGTTTGCTTCTTTCGGAAAGCCTTGTAAGTCACTGCAATCTACGCTTACCCTTTAATATTAATCTTAAAGGACAAGTGGGCTTAACTCCTCAAGAGAAGAGCAAGTTCTCCTGAACTTGCTAGGAGGACCATCAATACGGTAAGTCAGACGTCCTGCTTCTCAGCTGAAGAAGTCACAGCACTTACAAAGTTGTTACACTGGGAGCTGCGGTAAAGAAACCAGCAATACCCATACCTAGATGCTTTCTTCTGTTTCTATTAATCCATGCAAGGCAAGAAACCTGCAACACACAATTGTGGAATAGCAGCATCTTTACCATCAGTAGCTGGTGTAAGGTTTTCCACCCTCGTAAAAAGCATCACTTATTTTATTACCTTTACATTGACACACCGCGATGTGCTTGCCACCTGGAAAGCACGTTTTGTGAGCCACAGAAAGATACTGGCATTAGTTAGACACTGCAGAGTGTACTGTCCCTTATTCGTATTTGCATCATGTGAAATTTTGTTTCCTAATTACTTGAATCCTTGTTACGTATTTGTTCTGCCACAGGAGCTTGAGGTGTGGTGGTTTGTTGGGGTTTTTTTTTGTTGTTTAATAAACACATATATATAAACACTTACTAACTGGCTGTCATCCAAATTGATCCCCTTGCACAGAGCCATTATCTCCATTTATTTTGTCTTTTGTTATATGACTAAATTCTCACAAGGAAAGGTAGGTATTTTTGATAACCAGAGGCATCTCCAGAGCTTTTGGAATCTACAGCAGAGCGCGACAAGACTTAATAGTCAGGTAGCTCTCTAAAAGTTTTTTTTTAATCCAAGTGAATAAAAAAAGATGACAGAACCAATGTCACATTACAGTCAAGGGCATAAAAGTGACTTATTTAGGGCTGAAGACTCAAAACCACACACCAGCCATTACTGGCTGATATTCTCAGCTGGTTTGGTATCAGCACAAGGGATGTTTTAAACATCTCAACTGTAGTTATTTCTGAAGAACAGTCAGGGAAGGAGGGCAGGTTCCAGATCAGGTTGTGAGAACAAGGGCTCCTCAGACAAAAGCAGGTCAGTGGAAAGAAGAAAGGTTTTGCCTGCTCTTAAGAGGAGTCCTTTGTCTCCGAATTATGCCAGGTTCAAGCTTGTTATCAAGATTGCTCTTGGCAATCCTCAGCCTAGCAGCAACTGTCCTAAACTCTCATCGCAAGAGCGTGCTCCAACAATTAACCAAGCTTACAGAAAGTCGTTCAGTATTTTTTCAATTTGCTTTACTTTTAATCTTCTTACACCACAGGATTTTTTCGAAATCCCCTGCATTTAAATCCAATAACACACAGCTCTAGACTTACGTGTTAAAACCACACAGACAGCTCACCTAACAACTTCAAGGAACCTATTACCATATATAAACCCAATTATATTTTTATCAGTAGTAGTCTAGAACTCCGTCTCTTCATTGCCTGGACATAAGGAGGTATGTAAGTGACTATTGGTTTAATATGGCCTATACACTAATATAATGTCTATACGCACATATATGCATATGGTGATTTTAATGCCAGGCATTAAATATGCAAATATTTGTTATTTCAATATCTATTTGCGTATATTATACTGACACATTAGGTGATTTTAATGTATTATGTGTATGCCCACATGTGTATACATATACATTGCCATTTGACAGACATTAAATTTTATTAAACACAAAAACAATTTTTTCAACTCCTGATTTTTTTTTATTTTTTTTTTGTACGATGTGACAGATGTCAAAATGACATTCATACAGAGTATTCAGGATTAAGGATGTAAATTAAGCCTAGAGATACTACCTTAAAAAACAAACAAGTAACAGCTTGGAGCCATGTTTCAAGCCAGAGGCAAACCAACTAAACCGTAGATGGAGCAGCCGCCCAGCCAGGCTGCACAGGCTCTGTCCTTGGAGCTCCATTTTCAAGACCCATCTGCAGAAAGCCCTGAACAGCCTGGTCTGATCCTAAAGCTGCCCTGCTTTGGGCAGGGGGGCGGACCAGAGACCTCCTGAGGGATCCTGCGATCCTATCTACTAATTTCTTGGCCAAGTCTCCACACCCAGCAGCTTGTGTTAATTATTTTACTGAGTCACTAAAAAAAAAAAAATAAAATTATTCTGCCCAGAAAAACAGCTGCCAATTCATCAAGCAATCACATGAAGGTATCATGCTCTTGAGCTATTTTGCTAAGCTTTGTATTGGAAAAGGAGTGTCAATTAAAAGAAATCATCATACCTTTTCTTCATACAACTCACAAACCAAACTGTTTATTATCCTTTACAGTTTTATTAAACACATACAAAGAGAAAGTCATGAAAAGCCGTCAAAGACGATCTATATTTCTTGTAGGTTTGCCATACAATTCAACACTGATCAATTAAAACTGACTAGGAAAGATCACTTGCATCTGTCACATAAACAGCTCATGGAAAAAAAAAATCTAAAATATCAAAATCTTGTCAGTTCCCTCATGTTTTCATACACATTTTGTGAAGAAGCACAGCAGCTGATGACATTTTTCCCAGAAAACGCATTTGAAGAGAACGCGCGCCTCGAAATTGTCTGTCGCTCATTAATCCAAGAACAGACAAATGGGCGAGCGAGGGAGAAGCTCCTTTCTGCTCCTCTAACTTGTCCGTGGGAGTGCCAAGGATCCCGATGGATCACCGAAACCCCCCGGCGCCCGCCCTGCCCCGCTTACCCACACAGCCGCCCACCCCAACACTGCAGCGTTTTAAAGAGGAAGTTCAAACATGGATCCTTCAACAAACGCAAAACCTTTGCCAGGGAAATCTGGGAACAGAACTGACGGGAAACGGAACTAGAAGTCTGTAATGGAAGCAAAGGAAAGGCTTCGTTCGCCTTCCCACGTTACAAAGTCACTTCTAAAGGTCTGCTCGAAAACTAAACAAGGAAGAAACAAATAAGAAAGGCTGTCAGGCAACAGACTTTTTGTCAAGTAACATTTGAAGGCCAGCTTGGATGGTATGGAAGTCTTAACAACTTGATTTCAGTCAGCTGGCAGAAGAGTCTTGCTTATAAGCATGGAGCTAGAGCAGCGAGCAGAAAAGGCATGGCAGAAATCCTGATAACCTCAGTGAGCCAAGTGGAAGAAATCTGGATTTGTAAGCCAGGCTCATTCGTGCAAATTCACAAGGATAGTTACTGTCTGTTGTATTTGTCTACTGAAATCAGACAATCAACGGGAAGAGATCAAATGGAAAAATAGCTACTGAAGAATATGGCAGTTCTGCAAATTATGAGATTTGTTGGCCAATGGACTCCTCAACCCCAGTAAGTGTGATTCACTGAATGGCAGAAGGAACGTGCTAAGCAACCACAACATCACCAGAGCATCACTAAGGAATATTTCCTTTAAAGATGCATAAATTAATATTTATCCATGTGTAATTTTAGAAAGGAATTGTTCATGTGTAATAGAGAAAGAATTTGTTCTGTTTGTGCCTTCTCTCTTCCTTATACCAATTCCCTGTGAAAGCAAAGTACAGGTTCATTGCTGCTTTCCAGAAAGATTTTGTTAAAATGGCAGGAAAAAGATTTCATTTCAGAGAGAGATCTAAAGAGAATCTAATTCAAACATCAAAATTTCACACTTTAGCATATAAAAACAGTTCAAGTGTGGTAAACGCACACATGCAATTTCTATTATGAAATATTTTAATGTTATAAAACCAGTCACTTTTTCAAAATATCAACCTGAGAGTATCAAGACTGCCAAATGCCGGATCACCAAAAGACCAGAAGTTAAAACCTACCCCCCTATCAAACATTAAAATAAAAAGGATAAATGCAAAACCTCAAATGTTCATATGGAATGACAGAAAAAGATCAAAAGCTTCTGCAGAAACAACAGCGCCCATTTAAGCAAGTGTTTTGAGGCAAAGGATGCCTCTGAAAATTCTGGATATCACTAAGGCAGACACCATTGCAGAGGTCTCTGAATACGGACTCTCCCCCAAACGGTTTTGGTGCAAAATCCAAGCCCCCTTTCTTGCAAGCACCTTTTCAGTGGCAATACCTACACCCCCCTCTGTAAAGGCCAGGGCTACAGGGACCCAACAGAAAAGCCCATCCCTCTGTGGTTTATCCTGAAGCACAGTCTCAATTATAAAACCTCTTTTTTTTTTTTTTGCTTCAGCTATGCACACAAGGCAGAAATTTCCTTCTATTGCATTTAGACAACAAACGGTCACATCAAGCTGATAAAACCCAAACGAGTTTTGTAACTGGAAGCTTTAAACCTCTGAGCATCTTTACAACTGCTCGGCTCGATACACCCTGCTCAACATTGGCCAGATCACGCCTGGAAGCAAAAGCCTGCGGCTAGCAGCCTCGGCAGCAGGGCTGGGGAGCCGGGCTGGGGAGCCGGGCTGGGGAGCCGCCTCCTCTCGCTGGCCGGGCACCGGGGTCCCTCCCGGGAAGGGCACCCGAGCCGCTGGCCTGCTGCCCAGGGAGGTGCGCCGAGCTTCAGGCTCAGTGTTAGCGTTCACCTCGCCCCCACCCGCCCTGACACCCTCCCCCTTGGCAGGAGAGGGAGTTAATACCAGAGGAGGACACAGAAGCTGTGGTCTCAAGGCCAAGGTCTGGCAACCAAGGACCGAAGGAGACCAGGAGATAACTCTTCCCTCCCGCACCTTTTTTTTT
>VXBL01003811.1:194775-322477 GCA_013400195.1 Aramus guarauna
TGGAGGGGGACGCCCGCCCCAGCGGCTACCAGCCCGCTTCCTCCTCGCCGCCTCCGCCGCCCCCCCGACTCGCCGCCCTGCTCAGAGAGAGCAGTCCTATTGTTCGGCGGCGGGAGGGCGACGGCAGCCAAGGAAAGAGTTCCCCGCCACCCGGCTGCGTGACGGGCGCCGGCGACCCCCGGCCCGCCCCGCCCCGGCCGAGCCCACGCCGCAGGGGCGGCTGCGGGCGGACAAAGCCTCGGGGAAGCGGAGGAGGACGGCGGGCAAGCCCCCGCCCGGCCGCCCCCTGCCCCGCTTACCTCGAGAGCCCGAGCGGCGCCGGAGNTCGTTGCCCGACCACCGCGGGGTTAGGCCCGAGTAGCGAGGCGGCTTCTCTCACCCGGGCCGGGCGGCTCGGTGCGGCCTCGGGCCGGCTCCCAGGCCAGCCTTAAACCGGTTGACAGGGCTGGCCTCATACGGGTGGTTCGCAGCTGCAGCGCCCGTCTCCTCCTCGACCCCTCAGGCACCATCGACATCGGTGTCCAAATCCACCGCACCGCCCTGCCTGCCGCTGCGGGAGGCCTCTGCACCCGCAGGAGCCCCGAGGCCTCGCTGTGCCACGGCCCCTCTGAAGCCTCGTGTACAGCAACGCTGACACCGTTGCAGGGTGTTCACAAAAAACCACCCTAAACCCAAATGTATGTGTCATTTAAAGGCTATTTAACAAATTCTGCCTTTTCTGGCAAGGTTGCACACCAACCTGGGGTCTTTCTGGGTGGAGGTGATGAGTAAGCACGGCCGTTAGCCATGGGGCCGTGCCTGACACACCAGTGCACGTTCCCGAAGCCTGACCCTCCCACTGATCCTGCTGCCTGTGGCACCCGTCGTATTCCTGTGCTCACGCCTGACTGCAAGATCAATGCGGAATTTGTGGGAGCGCTATTGATAACGAAGGCACGCGGGAACATCGGCAGAGATGAGGCTTATGGCAGTTGCGAGGAAGAAATCAAATTAAATTGTAGGGCTTTGTCAAATAGCTTGTAATCAGGAGGNGGCAGGAGGGCTAAGTGGGGCAGCATCGCGGAGGGGGGGGGAGGGAGGAAGGGAAGGAGGGAAGCCGGCAAGATGCGGCGGGGTCCGGCTGTAAATCCGCGGGGCCGCGCCGCAGCCGAGAAGAGCGACTGAGCTGCGGCGGCACCAGCCGAGCGCCGCGGCGGGGCCGGTCAGCTGATGGCCCGGCCCGCCCCCGAGCGGGCGGTGCGGCCCGGCTCGGCCCGGCCCTCCCCGCCCGGCGGAGACCCCTAGCGGCGGCGCGGCGCCGGCGGCCCGGGCGCGGCTGGTCGCCTGCCGCGNAATTCTGCCATTTCTGGCAAGGTTGCACACCAACCTGGGGTCTTTCTGGGTGGAGGTGATGAGTAAGCACGGCCGTTAGCCATGGGGCCGTGCCTGACACACCAGTGCACGTTCCCAAAGCCTGACCCTCCCACTGATCCTGCTGCCTGTGGCACCCGTCGTATTCCTGTGCTCACGCCTGACTGCAAGATCAATGCGGAATTTGTGGGAGCGCTATTGATAACGAAGGCACGCGGGAACATCGGCAGAGATGAGGCTTATGGCAGTTGCGAGGAAGAAATCAAATTAAATTGTAGGGCTTTGTCAAATAGCTTGTAATCAGGAGGCCAAAGCAAACTTACTTTCTCATCTTCTCAGTGGCATTGTAACAATTGGTATAGTAAACCTGTAAGGCGAGCTAAAAATGAGTGTTAGGACAGTTTCATTTGAAACAGTTGCTACTGTAGCCAAAATTCATCCTGACACAGCCTGACCCGTCCTGCCTCTGACCTGCGGGCTCCGTGGCAGCGTCTCTGCTCCCACCAAGGCTCCCAAGACAGCAGCTGATAGACCCACCCTGTACCGGAGACATCCAGCCCGGCGACGTAAGGGGCAGGTGGTGAACGTCTCCCCGCCGCACGGCTGGGTAACAGATGCCGGGGCTGCAGTGTCCTCGCTGCCGCTCTCACCCTCGTCTTCTTTTGAACTCGGAGCTGAAATCCAGCGAGGCTGAAGCGCGCAGAGGGGTGCTTACCCTGCGAGAGCGACCTGGGCTGCTGTGTCAGGCAGGCGGTAACGTGCAGTGAGGGACCGCAGTGCCTTAGACCTGAGCGCTTAAGAGCCCCACAGCCAGGCTCTAGAGTCAGAAGGCCATTCTCACACGAACATGCATCTTCTCATACAAATGGATGAACTGGCGATGTATGACGGCTTTGGGGAATTGCTTGAGTCACACTCACCAAATCTGAGATCTCTCTGACAGGCAGATAACAGATGAAGCCCCTCGCTCCCCCCGCCCCGAACGTAAAGATGCAAAGTATATCCAGCAAGTGCAATTAGATGGTGCTTTTAATAAACACACACCCATGACACAACACAACCTGTAAAGTAAAATGGGTTAAACAGCAACAATGGCAGGCTTAGCTATTATAATTTAATACTGTTATCTGCTTGTTAGGTTAATGATCACGTGGCTTTGAGGGGTTAGGGAAGGACTTGCTTTGCAAATGTTTCCAACCAGTTGGCTTCTAAATTCAGCCATTGGAAAGGCAGTGCCATGGTTGCAAATAAGCAACATCCTGCTAAAACTGATGGAGGTTATTCAAAAACAATTCTTTCCAGAAACAATGGAGGCAATCAGAAGGAAGCTCTTTGCAAGTTCTGGGGGAAAAAGAAGAAAAAAAGAAAAAAAAAGAGGCTTCCAGATGGGGTGGATGGAAGACCAAAATAGATTCATGTAGCCCTTTTATTAAAAGTTGGCTTGGTAGTTCTTTGTAATCACTTTCTTCCTAGTGCTAAAATCAAATAGTATTTCAACTGCTGCTTCTCTAGATGAGCCAAGCATGCCTCTTTCTTCATGGTGGGCAGGCAGACAGGCTTGCGGTCCTTTTTGCCTGTCACTAGCAGTGGGGCACACCCATGGGATTGCACACCTTGGAGTAGAGGAGGGAAGGCTCAAGTGAAAAGATGGGGGAAAGTCAAAGGTACAAGAAGACTCTGTTAGACAGGTGTTTCCATTTGCAGCTGGTAAAAGCCAGTGACAATGTACAAAAACCAGTGACAATATTTGCTAAGATTTCATTAAGTTAGCCACTCTGAAAGGTCATAACTGAAGATCTTTGAAAGCTGGCTGCAAGGTCTACAAAATTTGGAGATAACCTGCTGATAAACCCAGAGATTGTGTCCTATTTTCCACTCTTTCTCTTCTTTCAGGATCTGTATAGAAGACCTGATACACTTTTTTCCTTGCTTTCTCCACCTGCCATCTTGGTATAGAAATTCAGTCTCACCAGATCTTGGAAGCTATATCACAGCTGCAGGACAACAAAGCCCACTACCACCTCACAACAGGGCGAACAATGGAAATCGTCTCCCCAAAGAAGCAGCAGCACAGGTTAGATCACGAAATTATAGGGCTTGCATTTGAATCTAATAAAATGCTTTCAGCATATAATCCCAAGCTGTGTTCAGATGTGATTTTCCCTTTATTTGCTGAGCTTTGTTATTCAGTCTTAATGTGATAACTTTCAAAGTGATGACCAAGCATCCATGTCAAGTTTCATTTTTTTGGCCACTTCTGTGCTCTGCCTGTGTACCTTTGTGTGGAAATGATGTCTACTATTATTTTACAGCCTTTTCATTTTAATATATTACTTATATGGAAACATTGTTCAGCCGTACAGTTTCTCATTGAACACTCATGCAGCAAGTGGACCTTGACCACAAATGCTGATATTACTCTACAGTAGGCAATAAAACACCTCAGCCTGCTTCAGAACCTAAAGAACTTCTGCAGTAAATATGGATATTTCACTTCACCTACCTTTCATTGCCACACTTACCAAAGCAGCACCTTGTTGAGTCAGATGTATATTTTGTCCTGGAAAAGAGTCTGTTTTTTTGGTGAAGAGGAGAGATGGAAATTTTTAAACTCTCCACCCCCCGCCCCTCCCAAAATAATAGCTAATTGAAGGTGTTTGCTGGAGAAAACAAAAGCAGTATTGCAACCCTTGGAACATTCTTCAGTTACTTTTAAGCAATAAATCTCCCCTTGATTCTCCCATGGATTTCTCAGCAGAGTTGTAACGGGGGAACTGGTACGTGGTTTCTGAAGCGGGACAGGAAGCCTGTGGCACAGATACAGTGATGGCATTGCCAAATATCTCCCAATATGTGCAAGTAGTTTTATAGAATACATGGAATTTACCAATGTTCACTGAATTTCTGATCATGGAGGCTTATTTCATTCACACCAACAAAATCAGTGTTATTAGCCCAATTGTCAGCTGTACTTGTATGAGGGATGATTCCTCAGACAGATTCTTTTGGTATAATGCTACAGCCAGTGCTTTCACAGAGATGATATCTCCATTTGTTCTCAACTCTGAGGAGAGGACTCCAAGTTGGCAAACTTGAGTTTTGGTCCAGACTTTGATGCTGACTCACTGGCTCCTTCTGGAGTTGCTTCACCTCAGTGCTCACCATTTTCTTTACTGGGGATACTACTGTTTCCCTGCCTTTGTGATTCATGTAGGGAACAGAACAAAGCACTAGGGTTAGTATTTCTGAATGAACCTCTGCAAGTTAAAGACTCGGATCCTACTGAGCTGGCATCTTCTGTGTTAGTCCCAGTTAAGGAGTTTTTCTGTACTCTGAAAACTACTACAGCGTAAATTACCAGATTTATTTCAGACAACTCCAGGAGGAATTTGTATTTTCGAATAGCACAGAATTAATTTTAATGGAAAACCTTTAAGTTTTATGCTACACTTTGAACCACTGCAGGTATAATTAATCTGCTCACTGTCATGCAAGTGTCCTCTAGAGACATTTTTTTTTTCCTTGGAGTCAGCCTGCAGCCCTGAGAAAGAGCCTCTCTAAATATTAATCCAAAATAGGAAGAGAGAGATTGTACCTAATCAACCCTACACAAGTACGTGCTGTTAGCAACAATGGGTGCGGATATGATTTCAAATAATGAACAGTTGATCCTTGTCTGAATTCTGCAAAGCACCTTCAGTTTTTGGCTCTTACAGATGCAGTACACAGTTAGGTAGCCAGTAGCCATAGCGACCTACTCACATGCAAATGATTTGTTCTGCATAGCACAGGAGTATTAAGAGTTGATGATATCTACTGGAGCAGGTACACAATACAAATGGCAGAGCCAAGCGAATAATGAAATCACGGTCCAAAACCCCAGGAGTGCTCAACCAAGGAAATGAAACGGATATGCGAGCAGCAGTAATTGCTCCAGTGATTAGGATGTGAACATACATGGACATCACTCCATACCAAACAAATATGGTGTTATTATGGCTTCTCCCTTTGTTGACAGACGCTGTTGTTGCTTGCTGATGGTGTCAGTAAAGAGGAGATCTTCAGGATGCCTGCTACTTCATTTCATTTTGTACCCCTGGTTTTATTTACCCCATTACTACATAATGCAAATATTCCTCACAGAATCAGAGTTTAACATTTATTCCTTTTTTTTTTCCACTGCATGCACTGAATATTTTTGGCCTCATGTGATCAATTTACTAGTAAAGTATCGGAGGTGCAGGCTTTCTAGTGGTGTTTTTCCTCATAGTCCTATACGCAAACAATTCGATACCAACATGCTTCTCCCAACAAATAAAAATATCACCCTACCTACAACAGGCCAATTTCTTTTCAAGCAAGTCATGTTTGGTGTTGCTCAGAGAACAATCAGCATTTCCAAATGATTAAAGCAAACCTTTGAGAGCATCTAACTCCACAGAAACTCCAGAGCAACTATGCAAATAACTGTTAGCTATTTGCACCCCTGTAATTGGAAGTTATGATGGGCTTTTTCCATGTTATGAAGGCCTCCACATGAGATGGCTATGGTCCTCTTGGCCTCTTTTCAGCAGCTTATTCTACTATGATTTGTCCTCCCAGATAAAACAACATTGCAGTTTGTGGTGTGAAAATCCCAAATCATCAATATTTAACAAAAATAGAGGCAACTAACAGGATGTCTTTGATTTCTTTCAATGTCTGAGTGTACTAGTAAGCTGTTTTAGCACTATTCAAAAGTCATTACATCCTTTTTTTTTCCTCTCAAAGATTTACTTACATTTTTATCCCATCCTGTGTTTCCCCAATGCTTTGCCCCTGTCTCCACAGACACAGCTCTAAAGCTTTGTCCATGTCAGGTTTCCCTCCACGGGATCTAGCTCTTCTGTAGCTCTGCCCAGAGCTGTCCTGCTGTCTGACATCTGTGCAGCCCTGCCCAAACACCAGGAATCCCTGAACACTCCTCTCAGCTTTCAGGCTCTTGTTACCTCCTCTTCCATAGTATGAGATTGAACACCTTATTTAATACCTATTAATACACACCTTATTTCCCTTGCAGACTTTGTACGTGAGAGAAAGGTGCTGCTGATAAATCAACCAACTGTACTTGGAGGTAGTGAAGCTATTAAAGAAAAATCTTGGTATTTTTGAATCAGCTTCCATTTTTTCTGGGCCACCCAAGCTTTCCATGGATATCTGAATGGACCCCAAGATAAAAAAGAGGTTGCTAGTGGGGCAAAAGGAGCTGTCTGTACAAAGTTACACATGGTGCTCTTTTTCAATGCTGTCTTGGAACTCAAATAAAAAGTAGAAACAGGAAATTTAGCAGATAGTGTGTGTATGTGTATATATACATAAAATATATCTTAGGTTCTGAGTTCAGTTGACTGGAGACATTTGTACAGAATGAGAAAATACATTGTTATTTTGATTCTTTCAGCATAGTGTCTCAACTCCTAAAATACCTGCTTAATAGCTAACACAGCAGGTTGGGATGCTCAAAGACCCATCCTACCACCTTTTGCTAGAAATACCATGCTCGACTTGACTTTGAAAGTCCCAGCTAGTTTGCAATAGTGAAATTAAAACCAATGAATTTAAGAACAGTAGCAGACACCACTTAATACAGAAACAGCTGTGTGTCAAGAAACATTCAGAAAAGCATCCCCATTCTTGCTTATAGGAGGCTTAACTCACCACGTAATTTAGCCTTTCCTTTCCTCAACTGAGAAAAAATACAGTAGCTTTTCTGAAGGCTGCGAAAATCTGAAGCAGTCAACAGAGACTGTTCAGAGAAAGTGAAGTCTGAGGCCTTTATGTTATAAAATGACAAATTCAGCTGGAACACAACTCCACCAATATTCAGCAGGAGACAAGGAATTCTCTCAAGCCATCAGCCTGCACTTCAAATGTGGACAAAAAGCACCCAATCCAAGAAACTTACACGGGTGCAATGATTTCAGCAGCAGCTGGGTGTGTAGGTGTCACAGGTTTCTGTCTCTTCACTCCCTATGCAGCCATTTGAAAGATTAAAAGCATTACCTGAAAGACTGTGGCTCCAGCTGGAGGGATGGAAATGGGAGCTATAAACAACGGTGATGCTGCTGTAGCCCCAGATGCTCTCTCTGTAAGTGGCTGGGGCTTTCACTCTGACGACTGCATCGCCCTCCACGGCGCCCATACGTTTGCGTTCCTAGTGCCATGCTGCAGCAGCATTTGTGGTGGGAGGAGTAGGAGGCAGAGGCTAAAGTGTGCATCTGAAACTCTCTTAGCCTGCTGTTTGTAAATTCATATTAGGAGACTGTGAAAGAGTGTCACGGAGTAGCCTCTGCAGTGCCTGTATGTGCAAGGTTGTTATTAAAGAGGAAACAAAGTGGAAAGAAAAAAGAAATCTCCCTTCATCCCTGTTACCAAAATCTGGTGGTTTTTTCAAGATCTGCAGTTCAAGCCAAGTGGTGGACCTGAAAATATAGGAAACATTTGTTTTAAATTAAGTACTGCTTCTTTTTGGCTTCCCGTATTTTTACATGCTGCAGAGATTGCTAATGCCTCCTATGGTTATCATCCAGAAGTAAATTTATTTTGCAGAATAAAATGTAAGAAGGGGGAAGAGGAGGAAGCTTCAAAATATTACCTCCTTTGCTGAGTCTTATTATGGACCCTCCCCGCAGCTATAATTCACATTTGCCAGGCAAGCTGACTCGGTGTCCTCAGTAATTTGCATGCAACAGTGGAACGTGAGACATTTTCTCATATATTAGCTGGTGCTCAAAATGATGTGTCCAGGCTAATATGCACACATGAGAAAGTGCAGATCAGATTGCTTGGTGAGACTGTTGATATTGTTCTGGGACAAGGACCCATATCATCTCACAAGGTCTCGAAAATTGGCTGTAGGGTAGCTATCAGGATTTTGGTATCACCGACTGTTATCACCAAGCATAGTACACAGTGCAGCTATGCAGATTAGGTGATCATCAAAATATAAATGAACTCTTCCAAGAGATTAATTTCTGTAGAGTCTCACAGTAAGACTGAAATCACTGATGAGAGGCCAGGAGCATAATAAACCAGCTGCACAGCACAGGAACAGACACGCTCAGTCCGTCTAGGAATTGCAACCATCTTTTATAAAATGCTCACAGTATTAGAAGCAGGAAAGTTTGATCACAAGCACGTAAATCAGTGACTGAAGGAGCTTTGTAATGGATGGTTTTATGCTGGAGAAGGGGGAGTGGGGGGATTGCAATGAAGAAACGCAGACTGTTCTGTATACAAGAATAATGCCATCCTTAGATACTCTTTTTTGTAATCACCCTGCAATTTCTCTTAGCGAAAGGATTTAAAAATATTTGTTTAAGTTGATTTGGCATACATCTGCCCTATTCCTTTACACAAAAAAAAAATAGACATATCTTTCTCTGACTTATAGCATAGACACAAAAACATACTGAGAGTAGGAGAGCAGGTGAAATTTCCTTCCCCATAGCAGGATTCATGAAAGGCGCTCACTGGTATGGACAAGGCTGGTTCCTTTGAAAAAGGCTGTAAAACTAGACTTTGTGTAGTGGCTAGCTAAAGCAAGGCTCCTCCCATCAGCTGTTAACACATAGATCCAGCATCATAACCCGCTCACACCGGGTGCGGAGGGCTAGTACACACCGTGCCTTCCGCCTCAGCACCCAACGGGGCTGCAGGGCTGCCCCTTCCCTGCCTTTGGGCTGGGGCTGGGTCCCAGGCACCCAGCACCTCTGCAGCTCACACGGTGTGTTCGTTCAGGCACCCATCCGCAGACGTGTGAATGTCAAAATATTCATCGTAACAGAGATGCTAGCATTATTTTTTGCATTTTTTTAATGAGCTAGTAGTGAAGCGTTGAAAGTGATGTGGCTGCTTTTATAATAGCATGGAAATACGCAGAGTTAAAGAGGATCAGTGTCATGTTAGACATTTGAAGAACCATCTATTTTTTTTCATTTTTTTTTTCAAAACATCAATACAGTGCAGTAGAAAGAACAGATCCTGACACCTGCATATGAAAGCCTACCTTTGTACACAAAAGAAAGACCTCCCCAGGAACTAACTCTCAGTTCAGTTTATTGTGAGCTACTGCACTACATAAACATAGAGGGAATCAGATCAAGCTGTAAAAGCTAATATCTGATCAAATCACTAAGTCCTATTTTCAAAAGTGATTCCTTTGAAGTTGACTTAATTTCATTTAAAGTCACTTTTTAAAATGTGAGAAATGACTCTGAAATCACTGAGGTTATTTCAAATGCATCCCCTGACGTATATTACTTACACATTCATTGCCCCAAATGGAGCCTCAATTGTCTTTCAAAATAAAAAAAAAAAATCCATATTTTTTGAAAAGGTGGTGGGGATTGTACAGCACAGCTAAAGTGGCAAATATATCTGCCATTTGCTCTGAATTTTGAACATAATACACTCAGGAAACCTCATACAAATTCAGTTTTCAGAGACAGGAGGAGAAAGTCTTACGGCAGAGAAAAATAATGAAAAGTTCAACTGGAATTAGCAGCATCTCAAAATATATGCACAAATATTTCTATCATAATAGCTGTACAGTATATCTACTAAACCATGGCTATAAACCTAAATATATTGAAAATAATACACAGATAGAAATACTGATGTTCAACCCCTACAGTCTCAAATGGAAAACAAAAAAATTGCAGGAAATTAAGCAGATAAATCCCACATTAGTGGGTCCAATATCTAAGTTCTTCCATTTGGCTTCTTACGCTTTTTACACCAAATGTAGTACAGCTCTTACTGTCATACTGTGAAAGTAACTAGTCCTTTCCCCTCCTCCTGGCACTTAAACATTGTATCTATACCCAGAAATTATTTCTATACATAACTATATTAAATATAACTATCATATACATTTATATAAATATATATATTACGTATTATACACTCACCATGGTGTATTTTACAGCTATATGTCTGTTAAGGTAGTTATTGATGTAACTATACATTTAGATGAGGAAAACAGCCCTGACCGCCATTAATCATGTGGGCTGGTAGAAGCAACACATTAGCATTGCAGCAGCATTGGCGACATTCAAAACTGACTGAACCATCACTGATCATTCAGTCTTATGAAAAATGTTTAAGAAAGCAGGACATTTATTGTTCTTGTTACATGCTTGCGTGCTGATCCAGGTCTTGTCATGATCAACAAAAGCCTTTTTATTAAGTAGCAGATACTGCACAGAATTTGAAGGGAACAATCCTACAGTCTCCAGTTCACATCAAGAAATACTGAAAATGTTCTGGTGCAGTTCCACAGCCGTTTAGACCTGACCCATGGCCCTGCCTCCAGCCAGGCTTTTCCACTCTCTTACTCCAGCACCAGTACGTAGGTAATGAGTCCACTCAGAACGGATTTAGCTGAAATACACACATGCTTTGCTGAGATCTGTTTGTGCAGTCATCCCAACCTACGCAGGCTTTAATTATCATGGAACCACAGCCTCATTCTTCAGGAAACATCCTGAATCTGGTGGGAAAGAGGCATTAAAAATCAGTGGGCTGAAATTACCAAAATACATGCGTCCATATGCATATCTAGATCTATGAATATAGTTATATATGTATAAATGGGAATTACCATGATTAAGGATGCTTTTTTTTTCTATTGTTGCAGAACGGCATCATCTACTGTCTTTAGTGGATGTTAATGGTATACTGCTCAAGCTCAAACATAAATTACATAAATTCCTTCAGATGGCTGCATTCAAGAAAGAAAACAAAGAAAGGAGTTATGTGTAGCACCAAGACTGCAAAGGGCTGGTATATTCCCAACACATTTCAGGTAAACTTTGTGAGCTACATAACATGTTTTAACAGCAGCTTGAATTAAGCAGCAGCATCCGTAGGAAGTATTTGACTTATTCTGTGGTATGTCGCTGTCTGTGCAGACAAGGCACCCATGTTAAGGAGAAAATGCGGACTGAAAATATGGTGACATATTTAATTAAATGTTTTGACTTCATTTCTTCAGGATTAATCCTGGGCAGCATTTAGTCAAATGATGCTTAAGTTGTGCTTTTCAAAACTGTTCAGAGTTGACATAGTTCTACTCCCAAGTAAAAATCAGTAGGAGTTTTACTGCTGACTTCCACAGAATATAAACCAATGCTGAGCACTTCTGAAAATAGCTTTCCATCTGTATATTTATTTAAATGAATAGGAACTGTTAGTAGAAATAGGAACTGAAAAGATCAGGCTTTTAATTTTAAAAGTTAAAGTTAAATATAGGTTACTACAGTAGAAAACTAAACCACAAGAAATACCCAAACTTTAACACTTTTTGCTCTCATTTATGGCAGGCATGGATGGAAAACAGCTCCATTGCCCTAGGTGGGACAGGCCTAGGATTTCTGAGGTCATTAGACACTACTGACTCTTTAGTAATGGCATTTCACGCTTCCAATGGGCAGATGAGGATTCTAACAGAGCCATCTATAAGTTAGTTCTGGGTAGTCAACCCATCCTAAAAGAAATTATTGTATCAGCCAAGGTAGTCAAACCCATCCTTTTCTACATTCAGGTAGATTTCTACTTCCCATTTTCCTAAAGCGGCCCTTTTGCTGCCAAATGCTGTTGCTTTCTTTAAAGGAATAGCCCTTCGTAACAAACAAATGTCTGTTGGCTCTGAGACAGCGAAACATTTACTGTAGTCAATATTTAACATATGAATAATCCTACTGACTGCAGCGAGGCTGCTTCTGTGCTTGAAGTTAAACAGCTATATGAGCACTTTTTTGGCTCAAGGCCTGACTACTGCAGAAGCTAGCAAAGGTTGTGGTAAGACCACTTTTTAGTATTTTATGTCCTCTAAGATTTGGTCCCCTTAGATCTTTCTGACCCCACTGCGCTTTCTAAGGGTTTTACTGACTGAAAGGTTGTCTTGAGTTCTTGCTCTATTGTGCACCACTATGGACAAGAGATCCAGTGGGCTAGAGGCCCAGCTGATGAATACTGGCAAGAGCCTTATCAGCTGCAAATTTAGCTCTTGAAGTCTTGAAGGGTCAGTTCTGAGCAGTGGTGCAGGAAGGAGTACCTACACAGCATTGCTCTCAGGAAGTAGTAAGAAGCAGCTGTGTCGGAGGAAGACAATTCTTTATCTCTCTCTTGTCTAGGGAGTGAGACTGGTTGCTGCAGCTCTGCGACCAGTGCTGGTTTCTCTTGCTTTCAAAGTCTGAGCAGGCAAAGAGGTAGACTCCAAAACAAAGTCTCCAATGTTAGTGCAAGACGGCCCCAGTAAATCTTTTCAGTAACACCTGAATAACAAAGCCAAGTACAGTCACGGCTTCCTGATTTCTGATCCTTAAGCTTAAAATATGCCACGAAATAAAGCAAAGAACACCTATTTATTTTCTTTTTTACTTTACTTTTTTCAGTCATAACATTACATTTAAGTATTGGGGGCTTGTTCTTTTTGTTTGTTTGTTTGTTTTGTTTTTGTTTGTTTTGTTTTTGTTTGTTTTGTTTTGTTTTTTTCCAATGAGAAATGCCTGCTGAAGTTCATCTTCCACAAATGAGAGAGATGCCCAGAGACTAAGAGTCTATCCTTAAGTTTTCATTGGATCTCAATGGTGGAAGAAGAAAAAGTCAAGCTACTCAGTGACATTCAAGGTATGGGAGGTCAAACTAGGTCTCTGTTGCAACCAAAATAGGATGGTAATTGTTATTGCCCATAGCCTTTGCAGCTATTTTTTTATTTGTTGCAGGTCAACAATTATCTACTTAGAAAAGTCATATTTTCTCTGTTTATATTTGGAATGCAAATTCCTGTTCCAATTTTGCTAAGACGTTTTCTGATTTTACTTGGGGTTGTTTTTTGCCCTGTGTAATCTCTGACTTCATGAGTATTTAAACATGCATTTAAACATAAGATTATTCAAAGTCATTAAAGTCTGGTCAGAGGTTTGAAATCTTTGGTGTAATTTGTTATATTGCTGAATTCAGATTTAAGTCAATACAATTTAAGTATGTCCTTTACTGATTTGTCTACCCAGGTGGCACCTCCAATGTTAGATTTCGTTGTTTTTTGTCTTTGAATAGGTCTTTTAAAAGAAAACAGGAAGTCAAGAAAAGAGGAAATACTACTGAAGATGAGATAAGCTCAGACCTTGATGATCCCATGTTTTGAGTAGCATAGGGTTGTATATGTGATCTCAGAAAATCAGTGAAGCTCATTCCAAAATTAAGGTCTGCAAAATGGAATTAGTTTTATCTTTTTTTTTTTTTTTTTTTTTTTTTTNGGTCTTTTTTCTTTTTTGGGTTTTTTTTTTTTTTGGCTTTGTTTTTTAGATGCTGTAGAGAACCAATAATGCTTTCAGGTTAGTGCTAATAATTGATCTCTACCACCAAAGTACAGAAAACCTCACATCTAATGCTTCACTTGGAATATTTCTGCCCTGTCATCAGTCTAAAGTTGACTTAATTCAAGTTGAAACTATGCTAGTCAAAGCTGTTAGATCTAGAACAGACAACCCCAATGAGAAGATGCAAAAGAAAGTACAAGGGTGAAATATGAATACTGATGCAGATTTTAGTCACTCTGACTTTCCACAGAATACTTTCTTGAGTTCTAGAACTTGTCCCTCAACCCAACATATCTTAAAAGTTACACCAGTGTTCCTTGTTGGAGTTGAAGTCTGTGGTTGAAAATCCTGCTTCATCCTCAGCAATGTTCTGCTGTGTGAGTACCCCTGTGTTTAGGCAGGAGACGCAGATCTCAGAGGCTGCTCTGTATTTGTTAATGGTGATTCCTCAGAGACTCGTAAGACTTTATTCCAAGTGCTAGGAGAATTTCTTTGACCTGTCTTCATTACTATATAGGAACCAGGAACACATTCACACACACAAATCATTCCCAAAACTCCCATAGTGCCTGCACAGTTTGCAGCCTGCAGAAAGAATCCCATTTTGTGTTTGTCACTTATCCTAAGGAAAACAGTATTATGAGCACAACAGAGTAGAAGAAAAAGACATTTTTCACTGAAGAATCATTCATTTCCTCTCATCAGTGTCACTGGAACCACTACAAGCGGACGTGTTTACTGACCTCTGTTGACTAGGTAGCAGTGCTATGTAAACCTCTTCATCACAAATCAAATTGTTTATCTATGGGTGTCATCTCTGGCCATATCATGAAGTGTTTTTCAGTCTTTGCTGGGTGTACTTTTCTAATGTCTCCTGTAACATGCAGTAAGTTATGAGCAGAGCTGGAAACTTCTGCATAGCTAGATCTGCAACACAATCTGCTATTGTTTCAGGATGTGACTTAATAGAAGTTCTGCTCCCCTAGTCTCATGCACACATCTGCCAAAATGTTCAATTTAAGTAAATTGTGTTAGGAATGAAGTCATACTGTCATACAATATAATAATGGAAAGTGGCTGATTACATTTTGTACTATAAAGAGCTGAGTCTCATCATAGCAGGAGATTCAATGCCTTTTAAGAAAAAAAAGAGTATCTGAAGTAATAACATTTAAACATTATTTGTCAAGTAAGAAAATATTGGAGCATATCTTTTTAGGCCCAAGTCCACATTAATCTCAATATGCAAAAAGAAAAGAGCTTATCAACCTGAGCAGACCCTCCCTTTTTCAGAACACCAAATTTGAAGACAATCTTGTATATCAATTTCCTTAAAAAAAAAAAAAAGACATAAACATAACAAACCAAAAATATCCACTACTGAAAGGTGCCTAAGTACACACAGAGTGTTAAAATCAAAGGAAGTTAATGTTGGCATGAGCCAGTAAACATCAAAGGAAGATATGATAGATTCATGCCAATAAATTGGTAGTGACGCAAGAGTTTTATGAGCCTTGGCAGTCCTGTTGGCCTAGACATTTTTGCAGGCATAACAAACTGAAGATATTATCTCTTACTGTTACGGAGATATTATGATTTAGAACGATCAATTTTTTTTTTTTTTTTTTCTTTAGGGCAGACTGAGTTCACACTGAAGCAAGTGCTGTATTGAGCTAAATAACAGAAGTGAACAGAAAAACAGAAATAAGCCAAGATGAATGAATACATTTCACAACTAATGAATCTTTAAAAATCAGTGCTTTGAACAGTGCTCCTGCTTTCTAAATATTCCCTTCTACACTTAGTTGGATCTGACTTTGTAAATCATATTTTGCTGTGATGCTAAAAGCTGTGCATATAAAAATAAATCAAAATGGACAAATGCAGTTGACGAAAAAACAAGGTTTTGTCAATAAAACTGAAAATTCCAATATAAAATGCTATGGAGTACCTTTCTTTTGCCACTTTCGGCATTTGCGTTGGCATCCAAAGATTTGTGGAGACATTTCTGACTGCTTGCTGAGACACTGGAGAGCAAACCAGTGTGAGGAGGAGTGCAGCCAAATAGGAAATGACCGAGTCAACCAAAAGAATGTCATCTCAGAGTTTTGATTCAGGAAAGCATTTAAGGAAGTGCACAACTCCAAGCACTTGAATAAACCCACTGAAAAGAACAGCATTTGCTCAGAAGTAGGTACCTACCTCTGAGCAACAAAATAATGAGCTTTGCTGGGCTCCGCAAGACTGCCTGTTGGAGGAGAGGCGGTTAAATCCCCCTTCCTCTCCCCAAGCTTGTAAAAGTACAACTGTTTTAGTAAAAATCCCCTGAAGCTCCTGCCATTAATAAACCAGACGTAACGTTTTTGAAATTTTTACAAGGAAGTCTCTCCTGATAAAAACATTTTCAGTTGCACAGCCTATCTAGTTATTGAATTTATTTAGATCAGCAGCATGACTGAAATGATCCTGTAGAGTGTTTAGCATCAATTGCAAAGTCCAGCTGAAAATCTGAAGTTCCTATCCTGGCAAATGGAAGTTGTGGGTGGAAAGTCCTTTATCCACTCCAGTCATAGATCTTTATCTATTTGGCAAGTCCTTATTTGAGGTAACACCATCTGTACCATAAAATTTTGCTGTGGTTGAGTGTTGAAGTGGAAACCAATCTTTTAGGGCATTCTAAAAATGGGCATATTTCATTGTTCCTGTCAGTACATGATAAATGCTTCTAGAGAATGTAAATGTTTTATAGGTTGTTCCAGTACCAGAATGGTACACTTAATGAATTGCTAACTTCAAAGTACATCAGAAGTCCAATATTCAGAATGAGAATCTCTGGATTTCAATCCTTCTCTTCTTTTTTTTTTTTTTTTTTTTTTTTTTTTTTTAAGGTTACAAGGGACAGTGATAGAGTTGTGGAGTCTATTTGAGGCGTATGCGTGGTAGGGATACATTTTACTCAGTCAGGTTCTGACATGCATTTTTTTTGAAGGTGATTATTGATTTTCTGCCTCCACAAGAAGAAATGACTTAAAAAAAAACCCAACTTGAGAATATAAATCATGGCTTAAGGAAAAAAGAACCCCCTGATCTTGCTCTTTTTAAAAATGTATATATATTAAAATAGGAATGAGAAAGGAAATAATAACGCAAGTGCTTTTTACAGAAGAAAGTGTTGCATTACTTAACTAGCTTGTAGAAGACTTGGACATTATCAGATGTGGGAAACCCACACTTCTTATGATGCAATTTTCTTTAGGTGGATCCTAAGCGTTTGTGCTTAGTGGGCGGTCTCTCTGTCTCTGACATCACACAAGTGATAATTGTTTTTCTGTGCATTGTGTCTTTGGAAATGAAAGAAAATGGCTAAGTATGGAGTGATAAAATGTGTATTTTACTGTCTATCATAAGGATTTACAAATATGGCAGTCTTGCGCTGTTTTAAGATGAATTGTGTCTGTTCTTTGCTGTGGGTTTTGTGTTCCCATATGTTGAACAAGACTGGGCTCAGTACTGACACCCCTCCCCCTTAGTCCTTTCAGGTCAGGACAGAAGAACTCCAGCAGGAAACAGATGAAATTTGTACCTTTTCAGATTTCATTGAGGAGAGAAGTTCCCATGCTATTTTGGCAATCTTTTAAAACACTAAACTTACTTTAAAATATTTTCCTACCCCTTATTCTGAAAGAAAATGTCAGCTGGGGGAGGGGGGGGAGGACAGGGGGAAGTCTCATCCCAAACTGCTGGTAGCCAGGAAGTGTAAGTGACAGGGATGACTCATATCATGTACATCAGGCACACTGAAAACAGAAGATAGGAACAGCAAAATAGGAAGATGAATGTCTTGAAGTCTATTTGAAGTGCTTTAAATCTGTAGTTATAAAACAGCAGGTGGGGACTAGGTGTCTAGAAATAACTAGACAATGGATAAAAAGCCAAGGGATTTTTTTTTTTTTTTCCCCAAAAATCATATATTGCTTCAATGATAAAATACAGCCCTTTTGGTACAAAGGTCCACAAAAAACACCAATAAAAAATTTCAAATCTCAAACCATTAAAAACATAAACTGGCTGCCACCTCTCTCCTGGACATTGAAAGTTTTTCTTCTCCAGGCAAATACTAAACTGCTTGTCTACCACAGGGCAATATTTTTTTCTCATACAAATGCCCACAACAGTAGTATTTATACCACTTTTGTCCTGAGAAAGAATGGCAGATCTAGGTTTTGGGGCAGGTCCTAGAGAAGAGCTCTGGGGGAGATACTGAACCACAGGGAAAGTGCATCTGAAGCAACACTAAGGCTATCCACCTTGTCTCCTCTTATCACCTCAGATTAAAGAGAAAATACTGTTATTTACTGGTTCTTTTTACACGTAAGAGGCAGCCCCAGGAGCAGTTACTCAGCTGACAGGAGTAATACCAACTTAGGACAGATTTTTCCAGCCCAGCCCTACACCACTTCCTTTGTGCTATGGTACAGATGAAGTCAGTGTGTTACTGAATCCCCGTTTACACTCTGTCAAGCGCTGTTCTAAAATAAGTGCTCCTTACAAGCAAGGTGAGCTAGCACAGTCCCCATACCTTACATCTGCTTCTGTTCAACCCTACCTATTCTGTCAATCCCCAAATGTAAATAACTGTAGAATAATTTACGCTGGAAGGGACATGTTGAGCACACACTCAGTCAAATTGTCTGCATTGTAAATAAAGCCATTAACAGTCTTGGCCATGGTATTGATCCCTGAGGCATGCCGCTAGTGATCAGCTGCCAGCTGGACTTTGTATTGCTGATCACCACCCTTTGAGCCCAGTGGTCCAGCCAAATTTCCACCCACCTTATTGTCCGCTTATTCAATCCAGATCTCACTGATTTGGCAGCGAGAATACTGCAGGAAACGGTGTCAAAGGCCTCGCTGAAGTTAAGGTATACAGCACCCACTGCTCTCCCTTTCATCGTGCAGCCAGTGATCTCGTCATAGAGAGCAGGCAGGCTGGTCAGGCGTGATAACAAAGTATTTCTTCTTCCAATAAGCTTTTCTTCCCCTCTTCTGGAGTGTAAACTAAACAGAAAAACATGCAAATCCCAGATATAAATTTGCTCAGCAAACATGCATGCAATGCATTATTGCAGGCATACATTACTGTAACACCTGCAGTCTCAAATTCAAACTCAGGGTGCTATTATGGAGTGATGAAAGAATACCATCTTTCCTCAAAGATAATTTACAGTCAAGGACCCAACCTTAACATAAATGACCTGTGATTTCCTGTTACCAGTATAATACTATTTCTCTTGGGAATGATTGTGTAAAGTATTTCTTACTAATACAAGGTAGTTGTTTAAAAGTCAGCTTATGGTTTTGTTTATCTAAGAATTCACAAAGCTAAGAAAGAATTATCACCTTAGAAAGAATTATCAAAAGCTACATTTCCACTGTGTGTTACAATCAAGGGGGTAGTGTTATACATTTATGCATATCTATACAGTAAACTTTGTTAGTTAATGGCATCTTATATTTGAGGGACTAAGGCTTATGCTTTAGCTAGGGATGCTTGCCCAAGTTTTCCAAAACACGGAATCTTCAACAAACTCTTTCACACCTACAAGCAGTGTTTTAGAGAACAGATTATTTATCTGTATGATAGATGTGTTCTGCCCTCTGATGAACGCAAATCATTGCCCTTACAAATCAAGGATGATCTCCAGGGTACAGGTAGTGATTCCTTTCTGCAGAGATTTTTGTTGGCTCCATTGGCTTCTGGGAAACTCAGCAGCTACATGAGAGCTGAGAATCCACTGCCAATCCATCACAGTTGGAAAATTCATTGTAAGAGAGCAATAAACCCAAAAAAAAGTTATTTCCTTTTTTCTGTCCTAGCTTGGTCAGAGAACATCCAAGATACAGCAAACCCTACAGAGAAAATGAGATAAATTGGTTTCAGATAACTTGTCCCTATAAATCATCTTGGACCTCAACAACAGACATGGACATGAAAATCCTTCTGAATTTTCAGGGACACTAAAGTACTGCAAAGAAATTTTATGCCAAACTTCAGCAGAAATTTTCTTAGTCTATGTTGTCCAGATCATTCCTTATTCACAGAAGTTTGGTTGAGTCAAAGTTAAGTAACTTTCAACCTATCTCATTCTTCCTTAAAGGTTTCATACAGTTTCTGTTGCCAGAGCTCAAGAAATGCATCACATAAAGTCATCTGCCAGGATGGACTGACAATGATCTGAATCTATTCATAAGTCCTGACTCATTTATGCACAAGCAAAAATAGGCCAAACTCCAGCACGTTCTTAAAACTCAGACATTGAGTATACTCGGTGCATCCAAGCTCTCCGTCACGCAGCCTGGCCAGGCATAGCACTGGCCTCCACATAATGTAACTGCCCACCAGTGGATGTTCTAGTTTTAAACCTTTCCTGGAGGTGGAAGCAGGGCTGTGCCTGAGCTGCAGCCAGAGGAATGGTAGACAGGGCCTGGCCGGTGCCTGCCCAGCTCAGGCTCCTCTAATGTGGGGGATGAACATAGCAGTGAAATTGCACACAACTTCCCAGCCGCCTCCTTTTATACATGGTGACGCCGCTGGGCTGCTTGCAGAGCTGAATGCAGAGCTTTGCCAAATGGAGACAACCTCATGAGCCAACCCCCTGGAGAGAGGCTCTGTGCTGGTTTGGGAACTGGTTTGAAGCCTTTTTAGTTTTCAAAGAGAGTAAGGGCAAGTGGCTGTGCTAGGATAAGGGAGCAGTGACTGATTGAGTCATCAGGTTTCCTTCTAAAGTTTTGGAAATTCAGTTTGAAAAATCATAGTTTTGAAGTATATACCAAGCAAGCTCAGTTCTTCTGTAGACAAAACTGAAGTAGCAGGACATACCAAATCCGGTCTTTTCCTGGGTTACACCTGAAATAAAGTGCTTATAAACCTTCCCCTAGAGGGGAAGATGAAAGAATATTCACAGTCAACAAAGGCTAGAAACAAACACTGCAAGAACAGTGCAGATGGTTAGATAAGGGTTTCTCATGTAATGTTGCCTTATGTAAAAGTGTCTTCCTCTGTCCTCCAACGTCAACAGGAAACAGTTGCGTGTCCTTCAGCATGGCTTGAATACATTTTTATAGTACTATCCTGTGGTGGTGCTTTTAGATTTAAAAAATATGCAAAGCTGAGTGCTCTACAATGATTAGGAGGATTTTCTTTTGAGTTTGTAGGTTCACTTCATTCCAGAACAGGAAGTCGTTTTATTTACTTGCTTAATACAGCATCAGCATGATGAGCAGGATAGCTTTCTAGCTGCAAATGAAAAGGTTTGGAGATTAGCACTTTCCCCCAATGGATGTTATGGCTCATATACCAAACAGCCCTGAATGGAGATGCTGGAGATGTTTCAGACCTTAAGACTGTAAAACTGTGTGTTAACTCAGATGAGTCTCGTATTTTATTACTACAGATAAAACATACAATTTAATTAAACGTGCACCTATAAAATGTAAGGTTCAGTTAACTCTTGGCTTTATTTTAATACAACCTACATAGGTAACTAATGGTAATGTTATGTAAAGAATGAATAGCTTTTCAAGTCATAAAACACCTTGGAGCTATGTTGTTTTCTCAATTTATGACAGCTCCAATTTTGAGCTCAGTTTCTGCTCACATCATCACTTAAGCCTTCATCTTCTATGCTCTTCCTCACTTGTCTATACAGTTTATCTTTAGACACAATATTAGATCCATTACCACGGCTGTTTTCTGTATCATAAATGTAAGTGAATTTCAATCTGTATGCTTCCAAACCCAAGGCTGAATTTTAACTAGGGGAGACACAATTTAAAAGAGTGCATATACAGTGTTAAAGTCAGGACATGAAGAGCAGCAGAGCCAATGAAAGCAAATTCAGGTATGCTTTTTACCTAGGTGCATATTTGAAAGTTAAAGGAATTGAGTCACAGGACGTTATTTTCTTATGTGTAACCAGATGCCTCAAGGATTCATCTTTTTCTTTGGTATCGAATGAAAAAAATAAAAATGTTTTGATCAACAAGTCTGAGTAGGGTGCTTTTCATCTGGATGCTGATATGACTTATAACTTCTGTTGTCAAAATAAAATCTAAAGCATTGCTGCTGTGCAAACATATATTCGTATCCACTTAGCAAGGTCAAGAGACCTGATCTTCAACTGGGATAAACAGAAGAAAATGAAAATGCTACAGTTGTTTTGAATTAAATCAACTGATGAAGTCCGAGATCTCCTCACACCAAGTACCTGTACTATTACCTATCTATCATACATTTAAAGTACCTTTTGCTGAAAACAAACCCCCTTTCTCCAAGACATTGCTTTTCTTTGCCAAGGCAGCGTTGGAATATCCCATTTTCAGATGCTTGTTCTTCAGCATTTCCCCTCAGAAGTGATATTTCAACTTCAGTAAATAATATTGTGGGGTTTTTTTGAGAGAACATTAGTTAGCCCAAATTCTCCCAAATTTGGTTGGGCACACTGAGCACCGCATTTTCTGTAAGACAGGAACAAACCAACTCCACTCGTTGAGGCAGTAAGTAGCACATTAGATGACAAGAGCAGTTTATTGCTGTATATCCTTTTGTCTGGTTTAGGATACTGCCTTGGCATATTCATAGGCAACATCCCTGAAGCGTACCTTTCCTCTTTTGTGTCTCTTATCAGTACTTCCTCCCTCACGCCTGGCTGGTTTGCAAAAACCCTCACCACGCAGATGATCAGCCAAGAGCCACGAGGGCTTAACTACCATGCTCCTGCGCCAAGAGCAACAGAAACAAAGTTCAGGTGGCACAGGACAGAAACACCAGGCTTGGGGAGAGGAGAGAAAGGGCAAGTTGGAGAACATGGTGCCCTGCCTCTCCGGCATTTGGGGTACTAATACTTCCCCTCCTGCAGCTTTCTTACTCAGGACCAGGTCAGGCACCACTACCTCGCCCACCGTTATGGAGCACCAGCGTAACACCAGGGTCTTTGGTGCCCAGGGGAAAGCTCAGCACCAGGTCTTTACATTCCCTTCAGAGGAGTTGTTGCTGTCCAAATACATGCACGGTACAAATCCTCTCGTGTACCGCTTGGAGCTCACACCCTGAGAGCTTCCCTCTCTTACACCCCTGCCTTCTTAGTTTGCTCTGTTTTAGGGAATTTATTCTGACATGTGGCATGGTTGCCTAAAGCTAGGTGTCTCCCTTTGTGTCATGCAGAGGTGAGCTGTAGTAGAGACCTAAGGCGGTTGTGGAACTGGCCTTTTGTCCAGATTTATTAACTGTAATTGTAGCAACATCCATTCCTCTGGCTTTTATACATTCATTTGTTTCTTGCTGGTTTACAACATCTTTTGCCAATGGAATAATGCTGATTGACTCAAAGGACAGCTCATCAAATAATATTTTTCTCATTTGCAGTCCCTCAGATTTCTAGTTAGTGAACATATTTAATTAAGTTAATGAGTAGTAGACTTACTACAGTTTACATGATAAAAGAGATATTACTGCAGTAATGAAAACATTTTAATTGGCATTTGACAGATGTTAAAGGAAATACATTCCAAGGCTATATTGACTGCATTAGGTTTTTTTCTATGCTGTAGAAAGACCAGTCATCAAATTATCTGCCTTGTGACAGCAATAAAAATCTGGATCTTTACAATATGGGAATTCATCATTTTAACTGTTACCCTGAAGGCACATCAAAATCTTTCCCCAATCCAAATCATTGGTCAATTTTGAAAGTCATGTCTAGAACCATAAAGAAATGAAAAAACCCAAACAAAACAATATAACTTTTGTTGTAAGCTGGAAAAAAGTCTTATCAAAATTTCCACTGAACTTTGGTTACTGAAAAAAAGTAAAGACAAAACCTGCTTTCTATCAGTGCTTTATAAATGTTTAATTTCAAACTTGCGAGAACAGCTTTTATTGATTTATCTTCCCTCTGGTGTGCCTTCCAAACCAACCATACACACACATGCACAGGGTTAGGGAAACAATCGTAGTTTTGGATAAAAATCAGTGCTTTCCTTGCCCTCTGCTTCCCATTCCTCACCAGTCCCTCTATTTCCTAGTGGCAGGTGATGGGGGAATTAAAACCAATTGGAATGAAAGGCAGGTGGATTTTTCCACCCAAACTGAAAACAATTTGTTAGAGTTATCCCAAGGGAGAAAAGGAATCCATGTGAAAAGTAATCTTTTCTCCCTCGATGTTTCATGTGGAGAAACATTTCCAGCCAGTTCAGCCCCAGCATGTTTGCATTTAGAAACAGACTCAACGCTCTGTCTCCTGCTGCCACCTGCTCTCCAGAGCTTCAGGTTTAGGTTACAGAGGTGCATTTCAAGAATGGCACAGTCCCTAGGAACAGGTAGCACCTGCAATGATCATAACCATCTACTTAAGCAAAAGGAACTTTTAATGCTGTGTTTAAATGGGATAGCAGCATTTTTACTCTTAAATTTGTCTTAGATTTTTGTTTGTATATCAGTAATATTCTAAAGTTTTTTGCTTTTACCTGAATGTTGTTGTTTAGTTTTTTATAACTGTAGTTTGAGAATTAAAGATACACACTTGTTTTCATGAGAGCAGGGAAGGCTAACACTGAAATCTTCTCTAAATCTTCGTGCTTCTAGAATAAGGGCAGATTTGGTCTCATCTGCACAGGGCCCATCTACACAGTCTGCGTCCACCCTTACTGATGGGACACGGAATAACATTTTTAGTTTATTTTGCAAAGAACAGACTAAATCTTCTTTCCTTTTGGACGGAACTTAATCATCAAGAGAGGAACTATATTTTCTGAATGCTCTAGCACAAAGCTTAGCATGAAAATGTCTTCATGCAGCTTTTATCCTGTCCATCTCAACATCTGTTTGTACCAGAACTTTTTTGGCCTTTTCCTATTATTTTCTTCCTCATTTCTCTAGGATGCTGCTGCAGGCAACCATATTCAACAAGATTTTCTCCAAGTCAAAGGTTTATAGAAGCCCTAATGAGGTCATGCTCAAAGAATTGCATCTCTTTATGCTATCCCTTTTGGATATACATTAGGCACTCCATAAACATTTGCACAGAGGCAGACCATGAGTCTGGTATTGTAAAATCATATACTGTAAATAGCCAAGGATCTAAGGCCTTTCTAGTAACATCTCTCTCTTATTTGGTCTGTAACAGAGATGTGCAAAAGCCAGACTTACAGTTGGACAGTAAGATGAGCAAAAAAGTTGCATATATGTATAATTCAAATAAAATTCAAGATCTTTAGATCTTTGCTTTATGGAAATAAAATTCTTCTACAGTACATTTAGTTTCATTCAAAACATGTCATTTGACTCTGTTTGAATCCCCAGACAGCGGAGGACAGTACCACTGGATCTGGTATTACCCAGAGGCAGGGGGTTAGAGCATTCAGAGGGAAATTTGAGGCACTGGAGAGAAAGGCAACACTGCTATTCCCCTCAGGTCTGTGAATTTAGTTCTTTGGTTTTCCATTTCTACCCCTCCCTCCTCCTGCTCACCTCAAGCAAACTATTTTGATTTGGCTGTAACTCACAGCCCAGTTGGGATAACAAAACCCAGGTCTTTCACCAAATTTATTCTTCACTGGAAAACATTCAGCATCTCCCAGAGGGCTGTGTGCCGAGAGGGGCCTCCTTGTTGGACTCATCATGTTATGCTTGGATACAGAAATAAAAACACTAAATGCCCTGATTTTATGGCTACAGATCGGCTTTCGGATCAGGAGATAGCAGACACAGCACATGCATCAGTTTGTGTTCCCAATACTGGCAATAATAATAATAATAATAAAAAGCATGAGCAGGCAGCCAGCCTGCAAAGGGGCTGTCTTATCCAGGCCAGGACTCTCACTGGGTGAAAGAAACAGCACAAATTTATGCGCATGGGAAGAACGGCGATCCTCTGTGGGGGCCGGGGGGAGGCCTAAGGGCTCATGTAGCAAAACTCACCTTCTCTCACGTGAACTGTGCACTGTAAGGAGGTTCATGATGTTTTTGCTGTGGGACTCTGATTCAGAGAGGAGTTTCCCCAGGAGCTCAGCACAGGTTTTCTGGAAACAGTCTGCATAGGGAACAGGAATGCTGCCTGCACGGTGTTGGGTGGCTCCACTATTTCTAAACGTCCCTCTCTGGGGCACTCCTGCCTGCGCCGGCTGGATCCTGCCTGCCATCCGGGCCTGGCAGAGGACAGACATGGCAGCTCTAAGCCTCCTCCTGGCAGCCTGGACCTCCCCTCCAACCCACAGCACGGCCGCGGCGGAGGTGGCTGCCCCGCTTAGATGGAGATATGGGACCTTGCATCCTTGCTGGTGGCAGGGCCCAGCCACCCCGTGGCTGCACCATGCTGGAGGGAAGTAGGGGTAGCCTCAGGAGAGGCTTTCCTGATCCTTTCTGACACCCATCCTGGTGGCATATGAGGCTTTGAATGGCCCACGGGCCAGCACCTGGGGGCCACAGCCTGGGAAAAGGCAGGAACAGCCTGTCCTCAGGACCTGGGTATCCGCTTGGAGGCCAGAGTGTCTCAGCTCTGAGGGAGTGAAGATCTGCTTTTCTGTAGGAATCCCAGCCATTTAGGACAGGTGGCCACCAGCACAGGACACACGACAGCACAGCCCTGGGCACCGCTCCTCCCCTGCCCCTACCGCTCGGAGGTGAGGAGGGAAGGAAGGAAAGGTTTGTGGTGGGCAGGCAGCAGGGCACAGTCAAGTCCCGGAGGGTCGTCACTGTGGGCTGCAGGGCTGGCGGGGAAAGGCAAACCCAAGGGCAGCAGCAGAAGGCGGGGGAGCTGCTGCAGGTAACTGTGGGGACTCTGGGCAGGGGCGGCGGCTGAGGGCACTTTGCTGGGGAGCACCTGGTGCTTCCTGGAGGCTGTGTGATAGACACTCAGAGAGCTCAAGCCAAGGCAGTCCTTAATAATTTAATAGAACAACAAAGATGTTATCAAAACTGTCTTTCTAAATCCATCGTTCTGCTCTTTGGGTGCGTATCTAGGCATACATCTCACTAGCAGCAATCACAAAGTGATTAGTATCTGCCCATCAATATTAGCAACACACCTGCATGTAATAGCACTTCTCATGTCTACGAGACATGTCAGACGATTACATGCCTAGAATGCTCTGCTGAGTACGTCTATGAAATAAATGTCCTGGTGAAGATTTCTAGGTGAAAGACACTAATGTTCCATTATTTTTCATGGAAAATGTATGGCATACCTAGTCTGAAAACCCAAACCCCTGTGGCTATGCTACAAGGCAGCAGTTTTGAACTTCAGTGGAGTGCAGACAGTAAATAGAAAGTTATTTATAAGGCCTGGGCAGCAGCCACAATATTGTATGTAAAGGCAGGCTTCAATTCATTAAAACAAAATTTTAAGTAGGAAGGTAAATTTTGCAGCTGCTAACTAGTATAGGATTTTCCCAAAGTTTTTCTTAGGTTAAGAATTAAAAAGTACATAAGAGCAAAAGTCAACAGTCACTTTTTGCTTAATTTCATATACCAGTGCATTTATATAAATGACTGAGTTATTCTTTTCTCTTGTAGGCAGTATGAAATTCAATAATTTATTCTTTTCGCAGAATCTTAGAATGGTTTGGGTTGGAAAGGATCTTTAAAGGTCATCTAGTCCAATCCCCCTGCCACAGGCAGAGACATCTTCCACTAGATCGGACTGCTCAAAGCCCCATCCAACCCAACCTTGAACACTTCCAATGATGGGGCATCCATAACTCAGGACAACCTGTTCCAGTGTCTCACAGCCCCTACAATAAAGAATTTCTTCCTTATATCTAATCTGAAACTATCTTCTTTCAGTTTAAAATCATTACCACTACAGGTCCTGGTAAAAAGTCTCTCTCTATCTTTCTTACAAGTCCCCTTTATGACAGACTGCAATAAGGTCTCCTTGGAGCCTTCTCCTCTCTAGGCTAAACATCCTCAACCCTCTCAAGCCTGTCTTCATAGGAGAGGTGCTCCAGCTCTCCGATCCTTTTCATGGCCCTCCTCTGGACCCACTGTAACAGGTCCATGTCTGTCTGGTGCTGGGGAACCCAGAGCTGCACTACTGCAGGTAGGAGTCTCACAAGAGCAGATAGAGAGAATCACATCTCAGTGTACTGGTCACACTTCTTTCTATGCAGCTTTTTTCAGCTTCTCCCTGTTATGAAAACAGCCTAGGAACTTCACTTTTCCCTTTATCGTCTCGCATGGTGCTGAACAAGTGTCCACAGCAAAATAAGAACACAAAAAGTTTCAGAGCTGTTATTCTTTTGCTTGCAAGTTTCTTCCAGAATCTTCCATTGTCCCTTTTAAGTAGATTTGTAAGTTTTATAAAACCAAAACCGAGGATATTAAATCTTTACCAGACTACCTTTAGAAAAATACCAGTTATTTTTGTAGCATTCTTGACAAATACTTGGGGCATCTCATCACACAGATGCTTCTGCTGCAAGCACTCACTGAGAATATCAACATGGGGACTATCAAATCCAAAAGCTTATCTGGGCCCCTGAAAAGTATTTTCACAAAAGATGTTAAGGCAGTTTTGAGTTCTAATGGTTTAAACAAATTTAACCACGTCATATAAATCCCTAGAGGCAAAGTATACTGGCCACAGAGCATGGACAATGACTGCTAACAAGACAAAACAGAAAAGTAACACTTTTTTTTCTGAATAGTATTGTGAAATTTAAGAAAATTCTTACTCAGAAGTTTGAAGATAATGTACTGCCTATGGGTTATAATCAGGGCCTCATGGTAATCAGGCTATTAGGATGTGGTAAACAAACCATCCTCAAGCCCATGAAGACAAATACCCATGTATTTATAATACAAAATAGGAATGTTACCATCAGTTGTAAGGAAAAAAATAAACAAGTGCATGTAGGAGAAAATAAAAAAACAGTTTACTGGTTTAAAACTCACTGCATCAAATGCATTACTGATATAACTATTATGATCAATTGAGTCATATCATGAATGGAATGGTTAATTGACTAGAAATTATGAGGAAAAGTTAGGTGTGTCTTTTAAACAAAAGGAAAGAGCAGACTATCCTAAGTAAAGAACGAACAGAATAAAGAGGTTAAGAATGGGAAAAGCTAGTTCCCTTCTTTTTTATTGAATGAATAGGAAAACAGATTAATTCTGGGAGCTGGTCATGGTACAGCCTGCTTGCTTACACTTCACAAACCCTGCGTCCACAGGACCTTTGATGAGCTTTCATTAGGTAGCTTCTCCATTTCCAGTGTATTCCATAAGCAAAGCAAAACAGAGGTGGTTGCTTAGAGTCTGGCTGCACTGAAGCTACTCAACTAGAAACCACCCTCCTATTGTCACAGGTTATAATCTATCATGAATCATTTCAGTAATGCAATCATGAGTTACTGATCATGGGTTACATCATAATAATTCTGTGCCCGACATCTGAAGACTTAGGTCATGAGAAAATTAAGTAAAAGTAAAGTGGAAGAGGCAGGAGCTAAGCAGCTAATCGGACTTACTTTCCTTTCTTAAAGCAAAACCAGATTTGTGAATGTTGGAAAGATGTCACATAAAAAAAGCTATTGTATGACTCATTGTTGCATGATACTCATCACAAGTATGAATAATTTCTTAAGAAGCACTGAGAAATCAGAACAATACTAGCGAGAATCCCACAGCTGCACCAAGCATAAAATTTCTGTACCTTGCACAGCGTACAATTCAGCAGAACAGATTCTGATGTATAAAGTCCTTAAGTCTATTATGTCTCAACCCATGTGCTAGTGCAAAAGCATATATGGGGGCCTGAGGTATTTTTCTTCCTTCAGTACGCTGGTTACTCACATAGATGGCAGGACACATGGTAGGTAGGAGGCTCTTCTGAGCTGTTTCATCCCTGTCCTGCACAGACAGAGTACACACAAGTCAAATTATCGTGAGCCCTGTGCTGATCCAAATCTTGAGCAATGGAAAGATAAGAGCAAGCTGGAAAAATCATGTTGCACAGGTAGTAGCATCATTCCAACAGACCTCCACTCTTCAATTCCTGAACTATTAATATTAAACATTTATAAGTGTGTAACAAATGAAATTGTTATTTGCAAAGTCTTTTTCCAGTTAAGCAGTTTAATAAATCAATGAATTAGCAAACAGAAGGAAACAGAAAATAAATTAGAACATCATACTTGTGTTTACATTAAATGGTCACTTGTATTAATGTTTATAGCTGTTTTATCTAAGGGCAACATCCTACGATTCATTATGTATCAATATTAATGAACCTTTTGTCCTTTAATTTCTATAAAGAGTTTTGCCCACAAAGTAACTTGAGTACAATTTTTGAAGGATGTTTTGAGAACATCAAAGAGCTGAAACAGAAGACCATTGACGAGAAGAGTACATTACAGAGAAGATACATCCCTATGTTTGTAAATAAAACCCACATGGTAAAATTTCAACAGCAGTTATTTTATCTGCTGCCATTAAATCAACCATAAAGTCAATCCTTACTTGCCCATCCTGAAACCCATACTCCAGCAGACACTCTCAGAAGGCACCTGACAACCACGGTCAGATCTCGATGCGTTAAGAGATTGTAATAGTGGCTGTAGGCTTGGTAGAAAAAGCAATGCTGCTGCCACCCTTTGTTATATAAAATATCAAAACTCCCATTCTGCTAGAGCCTGTTTACTTCAAGAGAATGGTCTCATCACCAGGATAACACCTGTCATCCATGGGAGAAGAAAGGAAAAGAATCCTCCATCAGTGGGGATTTTCAAGACCTGCCTGGAGAAAGCCCTCAGCAGCCTGGCCTCATCAGAGGGCTGGCCTGCTTTGGGCAGGAGGTTGAAACAAAGACCTCCTGGGGACCCTTCCCACCCAAGGGATTCCATGAAAAAGGGAAGCATAAGAACAAGTAGCCATAATCCCTATCCCTTTTGCTGGAACCGTGAAAGATCTGAGAAAGCAAATAATATGAGTAACCATACAGCCAAAGCAGTAGTTTTGCAGAAAATCAGGAGGACACAAGTTCCAATGTACATTACCAAAGACCTTCCACACTCACCAGTTAAAACTTGCAACAGAATATGCAAAAACAGTTCTTAAGTGATGTTTTTAAAGAGAAAACAATCCTTGATCTATTCTTGCAAGGAAACAAGGAAAACTACTATTACACACAGGTATTGGACTTTGGATCCTAACTGGAGGAAGACACGGAGCTACGCGTAAACTCTAGAGCCCTAAAGAACGGCAGAATTTGTGAGATGGGGTTATCCTCATTTTAAGATTGTATTTAGACAGAATACAAACTGATGACCTGTAGAGATTTTGAATCCCTTCTGTGGTACCCTGCTCTTCCTACTGCAGCAGGTGAGAAGGCAGCACATACCACTACTCTGCTGAGGCCAAGTGCCTAGAAATTCACCGTGGCAGCATCCAAGTTGCAAGAACACTGCAGTCTCAGTGTGTGACAATAAAACAAAGAGCAAATTAAGAGAAAAGTTCTGTTCCTTACTCTCACTGGCAAAACTCAGTTTTTGACGCAAAATAGCATTCATTTCTAGTCTGCATAGGTAAACAGGAACAGGACCTTTATAATCCCAATTTTAGATTGTATATAATAGCTGTTAGGTAGCTAAATTACATTCTGAAGTGCTAAACATTGCTATGTTTTTCGTTATACGGAGGCTGTTTAATTGGATTCCCTGTACTACAGTATTCTAGTTCTGGAGTCAGAGGTGACTGCTGTTAGAACATCAGAAGGTAAAACAGTTTTTCTATATAATATATAGTACCTCAGTGATCTTTTTGGTGGAATGAGACATAAAAGACCTATTTAACTGACTCATATCATGTCTGCTAGCTGAAGCTAGAGAAATTCAGGCAAAAAAGCACATCTCACTAGATAAAGGGTATTTATTCTCTATCCAAGCAAATCTGTAGATCAACATTAATGCTTAGAAGATATGTTCAGGCAGAAGGTAAGGGTTTGATGTAAAAAACATTTGGTAAAGCTATGGATTGAGCTCTGCAAGATGGCAAGTTATTCCAGTAATGCCTTCCAGGGCATTAGTCATTTTGCTAGTGGCAGTGTTACCACCACCAGGCCACTGCCATTAAAACCTGCATGAAACAGAACTTCAACCAGAAATCAATAATCAGGCCTTTTCTTCACAGACTGGTCTATTTTTCAGAACCTAATCTGTGAAACAAACAGATCAAATCCTCTCTTGTCTGATCCTTCCTAAAGGATCTTCCCCTCATATGGGGTCCATTCCCATTCACTCCATGAACATCTCCAAATAGGTCTCCTAGTCAAGAAGTACAGATATCCTCCCCTTCTGCTTTTTTGGTCGTCTTTTTTATGGGGCTGTGCACTGGCTTTTTGATTGAGATCCAGGCTCCCTGCAGACTGCCACCTTGTTCCATAAACATTTGTCTGGACAGCCTCTCATTATTCACAGCTTTGGGTAAGTCCATCTCCATTAGTGGATATTAAGCCACCAACAGGAACTTTAACAAGTGTTGTATGGATTCTGTGTCTCTAAAATAGTCTTTAAGCATTTTTTGGCACTTTTTTCATGCTCTTTGTGCGCTCAGATTAAATTCTGACTTTGGGACAGAATTCTGTCCTTGCCTGCCCTGTTGTAGAGAATTTTGTTTGTCTTGATATTTTTGTAAAATAATCAGTGTAAGTACCAAAGATATCAAAATTATCAGTCCTGTTTTGACTCAAGGTAAGACCATTGCTCTCTGAAAGCTCTTCTACGGTAGGACAAGACATTATGGAAAAAAGAAAAATTCTTTAAAATTACCACAACATTTGGCCTCATAGAAATCATTCATTTGTACTTAACTCTGAAGAACTTAGTCTGCTTGCCTCTGTTTCCTAATGTAAAACTTTGAGATACTCGGTACAGACTTTCATATTCTGTTACAAGAGGCAGCCTGCAATGTTTCATTTCATTCTTTTACGTTGCCACTTTCTTCAAAAGTGCTTCTTGCTGGCCCATTTCTTCTGATTATAGAAGAGCTGTAATTCTAACTCAGTTCACATAGCATAAGATGAAAGTTAAAGACCTCATGGACATACTTTGGTTACAACTGTTAACTTTGTAAGTCCTAGACAATATGCAATTTTACAAGACCACAGTAGTGAGTTCTCAGGATGTAGATATATACATATATTTTCTTCATTAGCAAGTTGGACTGAGGTGACCCCAAGTCTTCTCATCCTCACTATCAGTTCCTGTTCATGCATCATGGTTTATCACCACCTCAGATATACCTATGCAATATGAGATCATGTTGTAATCCTGATAAGCACAGCAATCCACTTTTTAGGGGAAAAAAAAGCCCTCTCTGGTGCTGGTCTGCAACCAGTTGCAATTGCATGCCTGAAAGGGGAGTCAACTTCAAGAGAGCACACAGGGCAAGGGAGGGCTTAAGCCTCTTAACATTGCTTTGCCTCTAGAGAAAATGTAGGTTTAAAAGATGTGATTCAATCTGAATACCTCACCCACGGTGTCTCCAATACTATGATTCAGCTGAAAACATTTCAAGTAGGAAGGTAAAATTAGAGTTTAGAAATGTCCAGTTCAATAACGGTGTTTACAGTAGATGCAAACCACCTCCTTTATCCCCATTTCTGTAGACCAGTAGAGCTGCTGATTTAGCAAAGTAATTAAACCATGCCTAATTTTAAGCATGTGAGGAGTCCCATTGGGTTCAAAGAGATTATTCATATGCTTAAGTACATTGCTGAATCAGTGCTGAAATGAAAATAGTTACATAATTACAGGATTATATTAACATAGAGTTGCAAATGTGATGTTTAAAAGAGAAAGGCTAATTTACAGGATGATAGGAACATTTAATTGCAGTTTAGAGATGGAAGGAAATCCACAACCATAAATGATGATACAAAAACACAGCATGTCTTTTACAATCATTGTGGCATCTTTAACTTGGAAAGCTTAAACTGAGAACCCAAGCAGGTGTATGAGCAGTACAGTGCTGCAAACAGATTTTCACACGCAGTCTTTGTATAGCCTATTCTGTACCTGTACACTTCTATCCAAAAAAATCTGCTTTTCAGCATTCTTGGGTTTTTACTCTAACTTAACACTAGTTTCACTGTGCTGTAATACTCTGGTCATAACTCTGAATTATTTCACAAGCCATTCCATTATCTGAGCTATAGGAACAGAAATCTCTAACAGACTCCTGGACTATATAGCTTTTTTTTTTTTTAAATCATCTATAACTGTTTAAACCCAGCATCTATGGCCATACCCACAGATTGTAGGGACTTATTATCTAGAGTAGGATCAGAGCTAAGCACCAAATCTACCAATGGTAAAAAGGCAGCCCTGCCTTGCAAGTAGGGACTATCTCATGTTGCAATGGTGGGCAACATGGGGGCCCCTACACTGCTCACAACACCCTTCTGTTATAGGTTTCCACTTTTTCTTCCTACAGGGAAGGACAAGTTGCTCTGCACTTTCTCTACTGTAGATAGGAACATGATGTTTTCAGACAAAACCTTTACACGAACTGCTTCAGGCCTGCACAGCCTCCATGAAGTGAGGGTAGATATATCGTCTGCTGACCCAATATAAGTTGCCCTGTTTGCAACTCAGAGTCTTCAAAGGTGGTCTAAAGATCAGAACAGAAAACCTCTGTGTGTGCCTAAGTCCTGTCCCCTCCCTGGATTTCACATCCCTGAACTGTGAGTACTAAGAGGTTTCTCACACTCTTCTGTTTATAACCCACAAGCAGCTTCTGAAGGAAGAAGTCTACAATAATCCATTGAAATGGGGCTGGACGATCTTCTGAGTCACGTAGCTGGCCACATGCTGTTCTCAGTCATATCTAGTTAAGTCAGTGAGGTTACATCAATGTAAGCCTATAATTTGACCTCAGCTGTGTTGTTGTGCATGCCCAGCTTCCTCAGCTGAATAGCTGGTGACTATAGAGGAGGTCAGAAATGTCTAACAGTATTAATGAAACTGGATGCTGTAACTATATATAACAAGTTTGGAAGGCTTTGTTTGCATGGCTGTTTCCTTCCTCTTTAAATATCTCACCACTGCATAACACTGACGCCATTCTACCAGATACAGGAATTTTTCAAGGGGTGGCCACTGCTCTGCTTTGCAAATCAATACAACTTGGAATAAATCTTGATAAACCATGTCTGTGTGAGGGTAGAATAAGGAAGGGAAAGCCCACAAGAAAATCTAGTGCATTAAGAGGAAGCAATTGAGACACTCCTTAGTTTGTTTGGTTAGCAGGCAGAACAAGTTTGGGGTGGTTTTATGAGAACGCCTGATGTGTGATACTTATTTTTATTTGCTCAATTCAATTGAGTGCTTGCTCTAAAGGAACACAGGGCTATCAAAGCAGCCCAAAACAGTAAACCAGGAACAACTCCACAATAAAGACTTAAAAATGACGTCAATGTGAAATATACTTGCAGAAAACCTTGGTAGTGTATCTGTATCATGCCTCACAAAATGGTTTCCCAAACATATAAACTTACAGAAATACTAGCAGAGATAGATCACCAAGATCAACTGAAGTTCAGACAACTGTTTTCTGTGATAAACCACAAATACTCAAAGCTTGCTGATAGTTGCAATATATTGTTCTTTGTGCTTTACCTGTTAGAAGGGCACAGAGTCAATTTTGCACCATTTAAAAGTTTTTGAAGAATGAAAGCCTGGTTTTAGAAGCCAGAAACAAGTTACTAAGTTTCAGGGTACGAACCTGGCACTGAAAGTTGTGCTTTTACAGCCCTTGTTACACTATTGTGACATCAGCACTTGGTATCCTCTCTTCCTGAGGTGGACGATCACATTCATGTTTCTGGAGTTACAGACTCGTGACTGTGCTGGAAGAGTAAACCCCACTGCTTGATACTCTGTCTTCACCTCAGTGCACCGTGTAAGAATAGATGCTTGAGGGTGCATTGAATCTAGCCAATGTAATCCCAGTGTCAGGAATAATTGTGGGCGCTTATCTGTGCTGAAGAGTATTTTTGCTGAGGTATGTGAGATAAAGTTTGCCAGCTTTCCTGGTAGACTAACTCCTGAGAAATTAGGTAAGTCTGAGAATCTATGTATAGGTGACTTGGTTTTTCTTTCCTTCTGACTTACCTCCTCTAAACAGTGCAATATAGTCAGTTTTGTTTTGAATCAATTGCCTATTATGCTTGCAAAAAATCAAAGCCAGACTGAAGCAGCAGGGGTTTCTCAGCAGGGGAGGACCATGGCTGCAGGGGCCCACTCAGCCCAAGCCTCCTGCCAAAATCCCACAGCAACTCCCCAAAACAGCCAGCATTTCTCTGGGCACCCATGCACACATACCAAGATCTTTATCCGAATGTGATGAGACTCCCTGCTCACATTTTAAACTTGCACCCAAACTAAGAAGTCTTAAAGCAGCCTAACCTGCATAGAAACAAGACCTGGGGGAGTTCAAAGGAAGTGATTTTCAATTTTAAAAGAATTCCTAATTGTGTGATACTCTTCCCAATAGAAGCATAGTGGCAGCACACTCCTTGTGATTACAGGAATTACTACTCAAGCAGCTGGCAAAAGAAACAAAGTGGCATTGTCTGGTCAGTCAGGAAACAAGGGGAAAGTTTTGAGATCAATCACAGCTAACCTCCACAGCTCAAGTGTAAAGAACTAAATAACAATCCCCTGCAGCCTGAGGTCTGCAAGCACCAAACAGAATTAAGGGCGGGCGGGACGGACGGAAAAATAGTTCACTTGAATTCATTGAAGCAGTTTCTTAAAAAAAAAAAGTAGTAATGCTTAAGTTTCATGAAAGAAAAAAAAAGAGGAAAACAGAATTTAATGAGCTTCACTTATGAAGTAAGTGTAATTTTCTCATCATGAAGCCAGTGTACTGAGTCTCCATAGGTGGGCTCTGATGTCAAATATTCCCTTAGGCCAGTGTCACTGTTCTGTTGTCCCAGAAATGTTCCTCCCAATGAGAACCTTAGCAGATCAGTGTTTTAAAGGTGAGTTGCAAAGGTTTTGTGATTTTTTTTTTCCTAATTTTCTAAAAGTTAGAAACGTATGCTAGGTATTTATGCAGTAAGAAAACACACCCTTTTAATAATTTGATTTTTTTTTTTCTAGTGCTACCTTTCTTCTTTAAATTGAAAATTATTAACACAGTAGGTTTAATAAAAATTGGCAAATTACAAATCTCTCAAAGCTATATATATAAAGCCAAGAATATGTACAAACATCATAATCTTGCAATTCTTTGGTTTATTTCAGTAAACTAATTAAAATCTTATCTTTTAAATAATTGTGGAACAGTTTAGTTCTTTTGTGCAGATATACTGCAAGTCATTTCTAAGACAAAAGTGTTAGCTGAAGAACAAGAAATTCACCACTTCAATTTTTCTTGCTCTAATTTGAAAATACTCTTGGTACATAATCCCATCATCAATATCAATGATCTGATTACTGAACATCAAATGTTCAACACAAATTACCTTCCTTCTGCATAAGAGTTAGGTTTTCTGCTCTGGGATTAGGATAAATTGTTTTTAGAATAAAGAACAAATAAGCTTTTGCAAAAAGTCTAGTATTTCTATTTTGAGGGAGCTTTCCTCATCCTCATGAGAGTAAGTCTGCAGAACACCAACTGACTGCAAAAGAATTTAACTGATTATCAGTGAAACTCTTCTAACTTTGCAATTAGCTTTGATTAGCAAAGGGCACGTAAGGAAACACAATTATCAACTTTACCTTGAAATTTTGCTCTAGATTTCAGCATGAGAGAAGTGAGCAAGTGCACCAGGAGCTGAAGGGTAGCAAGTGAAAGCACTGATAAGAAAACGTTAGACCTTATAGTCCTATTAAAATTGTAGGCTGGCTTTGTCCATTTTTATATATCTACTTTAAGAGAAGATTAAAATCTTGAAATACGACTTGATGAGAAGTAAATAAAGCCCTTTATCATCTCTGGCTATATCCTGTCTCCTTAATCATACTTCCATTTCCAGTACACATCTGTCAAAGTTCAGCTGCTATCTCTGCAGATGAAAAGACAACAGGCTCCCAAAGCCAACACAGAGGGACTGGTCATGCAGGTTCTCTGTGTTTGTGGGCTGCAGGGAAGTTTTCATCCCCAGCTTGAAGCGATGGATTAACTGTGGTTGCTGCAGGGCAGTGGCAGAGCAGGCATCAACAGCCAGCGGCACCCCAGAGCGATATCCCAGGGCGAGCGCAACCCGAGCATTTCCCAGGAAGAACAGATGACACTTGTGACAAACCTCCCCTCAGCAAGATGCATCTTGGCAGCCAGGAGCTCTCCCTCCGGCAAGTCAGAGAGTCCATCTTCCCTTGTTTTTGACAAGCTATCAGCATTCTTCTGGCCTCTTGTTGTATTTGGCTGCATGGCAGCATCTTTGGGAGTTACAGTGAAGCTCTGAGCACATCTAGTCAGGAAATAAATGGTGCATAAAATGCTATGAAAATCTCTTATGAACACACTGATGGGCCATGCAGCAGGTCTATCTGAGCAGCAGGTGAGAGCCCTGAAGGATCTTGGTATTCTAGCTGGAGACTGACCAGCAAAGTTATTCCCTTCAGTCCGCAGACCTTGGTGTCAGAGGAAGGTAAGGCTCTGCAGGGGCAAGGGAAAGGCTGGAGCTTCTTCTAGCTGTCCCTGACTGCACTTCAGGGACACTGTTCACATCTGTGTCTTTCAGGACTAGTGCCATAACTTAGAGGTAAAAGGATATAGCAGATGAGCAGAGTAGAGGTTAGATGCTGCTACAATACACTTACGTTCCAGATCAGCTCTTTGATGTACTTTGGGATCTCCTCCCCTGCCCCCACCCTATAGCCCAAACTGAAATTCCTGCTCTGAAGCTTTCAGGGCTCTCTCTCCTCATTTCTTTCTTCTATCAGGCCACATGTTGAAGCAGCTTTGCTTACCAGCAGAAAGTAGTGTTCCTCAAAATCCATTTTACCTAGGATTTCATTTAGGTAAATCTTCCAACAGCTCCAAAGAGCTCATTCTTGCAAGAGACAGTTCTGTCTCTCAAAATTTGAGTGAGGTCTACTACTCCATTTCCTCTGTCAAGTTTTCTTGCAAAATTATAGCATGATTTACAGTTAAGTTTAATGACTACTGTTTTCTTAGGCAGGGGAGAAGTTACAGAATTAGAGATGTGAGCAATGTTTCCTTGGCTATAATGGTGACAGAAAAACTACATAGGCTGAGCATTTATATATCACATATATACCCATAGAATATTGTGGATTACATACTGATTTACAATACAGTAAACCAAGATTATCTAATCATGATTGCTACTTAGAAAATCTACAGATTTTGGAAGCCTTATGACCCCCTACAGCTAGATTAACAGTGTGTCATGCAAGGAACTAGAGTACTTTTGGATGAAACATCTGACTTCAAAGTCAGTGAAAATTTTGGAATAGAGGAGGAGGTGAGTTTTTTTGAACAGCCAAGGTTTCACCCCACTTTCTGCTCCCAGTAGTATAGATCAGGACAGCATCAGAGCCAGCCTAAGTCCATGCCCATACATTAACACAGAACTGTCCTATGAAAGCATCACACAAATAGAAACATCCCACAGAATGGGCCAGAAAGAAAAAAAAATATTTTACTGAAGTGCAATGAAGTCACTGAAGTAACACTCCGAAGTTCAGTCAGGTTTCTCTTAAGGATTACAAGTTTGGAGATCTTCCTTTTGATGGCTGATGAGTCGAGACTTCCAGGAACATTGAGTCACATCTCCTCTTGGTTCTTCGGCTTCTCTCACTACAAGCCGCCAAGAATCCCTACCTCACAAGCGCAGTGAGAAACTAAACCAATGTTTTTGGGCACGCGCTGGTCATGGAACAGAAGGTACGCATGCACGGCGAGTTAGTTCATGCAAAATGGGCAGTATAACTTTTTCCTCCCTCAAAAGTAGCCGGCAACTCTACTCAGCTTGCATCAACCCTAATTCCATGTATATCAGATTTTACTTTGTTGCAGCTTGTAAAGAGTTAACAGTCAAGCCAAGAGAAACAAACACTGAGAAAGAATAACACTATTACTGCTACATTACAGCCTTTAACATACTCTTAGGAGGCTGAGAATACATATTTGAAGGAATGCTAAATGTAAAACATTTCCTTGAATTTATAAAGTAGGATTTTGTGCAACACATCAGGTATAAAGTGGTATATAAAAATCACATACAGCTTGTGTAAGACTGTTTGGCATTCTGAGTCTTTTTTGCATTATGGTATTTGGGAAAAATTCCAATATATTAATTTAAAAAATGCGTTAGCAGAGTTAATGCAGTAATTAAAAACTTTTTAGGTGTTGTTTTATAGGCTTCCTCCTCTCTTCAGTTTTATGAGTACTGCTGGAAAGCTGGATTATCATTCTGTTGTTTTCCAGCCCCTCAGCATTTCCCCTTTTCCCCAGGATCATTTTATTTGCAGTGTGAATTCATGAGAAAAAGCCCTCAGTAAAACTGACATTTTCAAAACATGCAGGTTTGGATCCTACAAGGCCTTCAGCAGGCATCTCTGTTTCCTGCTGAGCTCAGGAGGAAAAGCTGCAGACATGGTCAGCGGGAAGATTAATGTTCCGAGAGACTTTAAAAAAAAAAAAGAATAAGGCAAGCTATTGGCACACATTTTGTATCTGTTTGGCTTAACAATTAAGATAAAGCAAATAAAGTCTTATTGCACCGTATGTTTAAAATAAAGAATTTAGTGTTAAGAAAGCTTGGTATTATTTCAACTAAGAAAGCATATCCATCTCTGTCACTGCGTTCTATGCATGCATATGCAGGGGACAGATCTAATCAGTGGCTGAAATCATGCTACGTCAAAAAGACTAAAATATTACATTTATTAGATTTCATGGATGTAGCAAAGGTTCATTTTTCTGGGGAACTATTTATAACATCTCACAACGAAGGTAAGATTCTCTGTGATCATACAAATATTCCCTCAGAAAGATCAAATCCTGTGAATTGTAACTTGGAAACACTCAGCTCTGCTGTGAGTTTGATGGCAAGCCTGGCTCCGAATGCAGTGGTTTTGTACCTCAATGGAATAGCTACATCAGTCACATTTGTAACTCCAGCTGCCTTTAGGGTTTCACAGAGTTGGCTTTGTGCTTCCATTAAACAGAAGCTGTGTGTTTCTAGGTGTCTGACAGCCACTTGAAAGTCAATTTGTAGTTGTTTATGCCCATTTCACTCGAGCTGCTCCTCATGGTATTAGCCAAAGGGACAGCAGCAAACATGTAGTACAACATTTCAAGTGGCCCATGAAAGGGAGGCGATAGGGAGCTTTACAGGCTGTTACCAGCAATCCTGCATTTCCACTTGGCAGGACTTAGACGCGCACAGCGGAATTCATTTGGATGTGGGGCAAAAATCACTAAGAGCTGGACTGGCTTAGGATTCCCTGGAAGATCATAAAAATAAATTGGTGTCCTAGTTTTATTCCTAAGATTCAGTCTGTTTTCCCCCCAATCCTTACTGTATTTCAACACTTACACATTATTATCCTTAAGGTTGTCTAGCCACCCCCATTTTACACTTACTACATTATCTTTTAGGGATGAATTAAAATCAGCAGCTCTGCCTCTTCCCCTGCCTGTAAAATAAAAGCAGTTATATCTATGTTTGGGGGTTTATCTTCTGAGTTTTACCTATCGTATCCTTTTCATTCTCCAACAAGATTCTCTCTAGCTGCTGCCAAGTCTGGGGTGACACTATATTCAGTTCCTGTTATCATGAGACTTCATGCTTGTAAAATTTACCACAAAATCCATTTTGCTTCTTGCCAAAGGAATACACTCTTGTATACAACCTGGCTTTAATTTTAAGTTACATTTCTTGTCTACATGGTCTGAAGTAAGCTTAAAATGTAATAGTATACACAGATGTAATGATTCCTTTGAGGCCAAGAAAGCACCTAGAGTAAGCAGCAAGGACTGATCAATTCATTTTTTATAAAGTCAAACTGACAATTATGAACAAGTTATTCTAGCTTGAAATTATTCTTCGGTCACTGGCATTCCCAGGCCATGCTTGGCTATTCGTTGTTCAACTTTCACAGAGCACGAAGTGCATTATCTGTATTTTGCGCCTTTTAACATCACCCACACAGTTCACATGGGACACCATGTGACACTGACCCAACAGTGGGGAGGAGATAATTCTGCATCTCAACAGAAAAAGGTCTCAAAATGGTAGTAAATACACTTACATGCATGTGGATCCCCCTGAACCCAACAATCTACAGGTCCTACCAGCTGGAACTATGTCCCAGTTGGAAGGACCAGGAGCATCTGCTGAGCTCTAGGTTTGGGTGCACACTCCACTTGCATCCCATGTTCATCATGTGGCTAGACTTCAGTGTACATCACTGAGAAGAGTCTAGTGTGTTCATGAGGACAAGAACAATCCCCCTGTGCTCCCTCGCCTCCCCCCAGCCCCTCATTGCGCTTGGGGAGTAAGACTTGAGGGGGGAACTGCAGAGCACAGCTGCACCACCGTATCAACGTAGTCTTAATCTGCCGCTAGTTAAAAAATATATTCACACAAACTCACATAATCTCCTCCTACTATCAAACTCCCACAAAAAAGATTAATCAAAATAAAATAAGAAGAGGTCATAGTGGTGGAGAGACAAACACATTTTTGCAGGCAATAAGAAAATCCCAAGTGGATCAACATGAGCTAGAAGTACATGTAATGTAGCACTGTCGTACACATAATGAAAGAGAAGGCAAATCAGCCATTAATTAGCCATTTTTTATCATTCCTGCAGACAGCATCTAGCATCAGCCAAAGCCTGGGGTAACGGCTCAATAGTATATCAAAATAAGCATCACATATGTCATGCTCAATTTCTGCCCTTTTTGCTGAATACTCAGAGTCCGGCTGTTACACTAGCAAACCTCACCACCGCCTTTCCAGCAAATAAAACAGTAGCATTCATTCCTGAGTGAAGAGTCATACCAAGGTTAAGGAATACAATCACACACACAAGCTTGATCTTGGGAGTATTCAAGGCAAACCTATCTCTAGAAATATATCTATCCTCCAAGATGGACTCATTGTCTAAATTAAACTCCTGTTTTTAATCTGCTTCTAGAAGATCCAGCCTCTAAGATTATTTTGAGTAATTTATCTTCACATCTTAATGTGTCATTTTCTTTAATGACTGTCCTACTAAAGGATTGGTTTTTCTTCCAGGAACTTGCAATTCCAAGTTTTCTTCAGTATGTAATAGTGCTTCCAGCTTAATCCAGTATTTCCTCTTTTTTCCAAAGCCTCATTTGCACCGGGTGAGCAAACTTCAAGTTCAGATTCAAAGTCTTGATGGTTGGATGGGAAAAAAATAATAGGGAAGCCTTCCACAGTGCCAGGTCAACATCCAAGCATATACTTTGAGCAGATGCTTAGGTCTCATTAAGGTCTGTTCCTCTGCATACAGATAACAGCTCAGAATTTTTCCTAGTTAAGTCCCTCAAACCAGCATACTGCCTGCTTCTCTTCCGCTTCCAAGACAACACGTCAGGAAGTACATTTGATCAACAAATCATACCAGCTTTGCATTTAGAAAGTCTTCTTGAAACCATCCTTCGCCTGCACTGTGAGAACTAAAGCTGTGTGAGAAGGCTTCTTTAACCAGTGTCCAGGAAAAAAAGCCACCCACACACTCACGACAAACCACAAACTTGTGGTGCTATACACTTATTCAACAAAGATGTAAAGTCAGAATCTTGTTTAGAGAGGAACAGATTTTTTCCTCCAGCTATACAGAAGAATCCTTAGTTTTTATTCTAGGATAGAATTGAGACTCACAATATACATATTTTTAAATCTAGCCATGATTATCAGCACTGTGTATAGGCAATATTTAAGGCGTTTATTCTCATTTATTGAAGTACTCCAATTGTTATTTGCATTGCAGTAGTTTCTTTGCTTTTTTCATCAATTCACATATTTTGATGTGCAATTGTTAGAAGTAAAATTTCTGTACTTATTATTTTACACTTATGCACAAGAGACATCCCACAGCAAGTAAGGGGCTGGACTGGGCCTCATGTGATTGAAGCTGGTTAATGGTCTGTCCACCAGATCCAACTTCAAGATGATTTCCAATTAGAAGGAAATGCATTTGGACTAATCTGGTCTTTTGCTGCCAATTTAGTACCCACACAAATCATTATCAAGGGCTGAAACAGTGAAATGCTAAACACAGGGGGGCATGGAAGTAAAAGGCCACCTTTGACCAGAAAGCATCCGAGGCACCTCACCAGGCATCCCCCAGCAGTTCCAGACGGCCAGGTAAGCGATCATTCACTTTGCTGGTCCCCTGCAACCCCCACCTGCTGGGAGCAGCAGGCAGCCAGGGCTGGGGCCAGAGACCACAGCAGCCCTGACAGCGGCAGAAGAGGCAGCCAAAGGAAAAACCTGGCAGGACCTGAGTCGCACTCCTTGCTGCTTCTCCAGCTCCGAGCTGGAGTAACCGCGCTCCAGCAGGTCAGGGTGTCTCCATGGAGGGGTGGGGGGCTGCCTCCTCCACAGTCCGCAAGACTATGACCCTGTACTTCAGGGTGCTGGCAGCACTTTGACAGTAGTAGGATGGATACTCTTGGCTGCTCACACATTTTCCAGAATAGCTGCTCATTCCTGACCAGTACAGAAAACTCATTAAGTATCAATTTCACAGCTCTGGAAAATTTACCTTCCATTAATGCAAGCTACATCCCAAACTCACGTATTCCAGTAGTCATTTAGAAAAACTCTCTGTACAAACAGCTGTTTGTCAAGAATGAGAGAAGAGATACAGTCTTAAAATACACTGTAGTAAGCAGAGGCTGGTACTTTTGAGGTGTTTTAGCAGTGAGATTTGGCTAGTTGTAAGGCAACTTATATTGAGGACATCTGGTATCTCTAATGAAATACTTGGTATTTCTCCTAGCTGATCTTCTAATTAGATCTCATATGAAATAAAATGCAAAACACTAACCAATGAAATTGGTGCTGCTGAATGTCAGCTGACACAAAGACAGGTCCTATTTGCCTTCCAGGCCATGACCCAAAATACACTGACAGTGATGGTACTGCCCTTTTCTTTGTTATTCATGGGGGTAAACCTCACTGTGGAACAGCGGTTTGTCCTCCACTGAGCAGGTGAATAAAATTATCATCCATAGCTTTTCTAATTGAATTAACATGCTATTGCCTCCAGAATAAGGTTGAAGGATTAAAACCAAGAAGTAGTTCTTCTTAATCCAATACACACCAGAAACACCAAAGCAGCAGTTATCATGCAATAACTGGCTTCCTGAAACACGACAGATCCGCAGTCTTTACACCAGCTCTTGGCTGATCAGAATAGTAAGTGGAAGATGCAACTGTTCCCTCACTGCTACTGTTGATAATCATAATATTAAAAGTATATATCTTTGGAGACCTGTTCATGTTTCATCCTTGTGGTTTAACCCAGCAGGCAGCTAAAACAACCACACAGCCATTTGCTCACTCCCCCTCCAGTGGGATGGGAGAGAGAATTGAAAATGGAAAAGAAGTAAAAGTCATAGGTTGAGATAAAGACAGTTTAATAGGACAGAAGAGGAAAATAATAAATAATAATAATCAAACAACAAAACAAGTTATGAACAGCATGATTTCTCACCACCTGAAGCTGATGCCCAGCTAGTTCCCAAGCTGACCTGCCTCCTGGCCCACCCGCGCTCTCCCCCCCGCTCCCCCATTATATACTGAGCATGATGTCATATGGTATGGAACATCGCTTTGGCCAGTTGGGGTCAACTGTCCTGGCTGTCTCCCCTTGCAGATTCTTGGGCATGCCCCACCTTCTCATTGACAGGACACTATGAGTAGCTGAAAAGTCCTTGACTGTTTTGCAACAATGACAAACATCAGTGTGTTATCAACATTATTCTCATCCTAAATCCAAAACACAGCACTAACCAGCTGCTAGGAAGAAAATTAACTCTATCCCTGCTAAAACCAGGACAATCCTTGAAACCCAGACAACAACTCTCTTTACTACAGAGAAATTAGGCATTCAAGAAACGTGAAGTATCAGAAAATGAATCTGGAGTTTATTTTAATAGATTCATTGTTACCTACAGACACAGACTAAGCAAACATTTCCTTCAGCAATAAAGTCAATAGCAGCCTTTCCAGCTGCTGTAATGACTGCCTTTTTTGACATCTCAGTTGTTAGTTGTCTGCTCCATATTAGTTTGTTGAACCAACACCCACACAATAACAGAGAAAACTGAGACAGTTTTAATTTTAATCTCCACACTCTAAACAGATGAGCAGTTTCCTCACATATTCATGGTATAATTAAGAAGTTATATCAAACAAAATGTGATTATCAGACATGGAGCTGAATTACCCAGCACTTCAGAGATCCATAAAGCAGAAGCTGGCAATGGCTGAGGACTCATCCCTATTTACGTGCACAGCTCCCTGCCGCAGCCCATGGGGGTGTAATTAAGGCTGTTCGGGGGCAATGCTAGGCAGTTGAAGAATTAAGAAAGGAGGGGGAGGAAGACTTTCACGGCATACATCTTCCCGCCACGTGTTTTGTGAGATACCTCTGGAATTTGTTCCACAGTTATCCCTCCCTTTGATTTTTTTTGTTCTCATTTTTATCACTAGCATTGTTTACATCAGAAATGCAGAAGCATGAAAAAGTTATAGAAAATGGTACTGACAATGAAAAACTTTATTCTTCCTATTTCTTGATTTTTTTTTCTTCCCAATGCATGCTAGGGAGGGAGCAGACTTCATATTACCTTCTGGGTCTTACAGGCAGAGGATTGTGCTGCCAGTTGATTCACCTCCCTGCTGTAAGGATTTTCCTGTCCCTTTGAATTACTGTGCTGCTGTGATGGGGAATCTTTTATTTCTGTGCCATGCCTTCCCTTCCCCCTCCAAGATTTTTGCACACTCGTACACAAAGGTACATGCTCACTCACGTGCACATATGTATGTGTAAATACATGCTTACACACAAAGAGGATCTTGTTTCTGTGGCACTAAAGCAAAAGGTTTCTGTTATGTTTCAGAAAACAAAACCCAGCAAGTAATTACAGGTCTAAAGCTAAACTAATTTCTATACTAGTGCATAAATAAGAAGTTTTAATGGACACCACAGCCAAAGGGTACGTGGCTGAGGAACTCAAGAAATGAAAGTGTGGACTGGCAAGATACCCCCAGTGTCACTGCTTCAGCAAAGCGTTAGATTTTAAAAAAAGATTTCTTGCTTTCTTGAAACAGGAAATGCAAACTCAAGAACTTTATCAGTCTGTAGATCTTGTAGTTACAACAATGCCAGAGAACCACCACATTTTATAGATATACATACACACTCCCCTTCAGCTGGTTTCATTGCTGTCACAACAGCAGAGCTCAATGGATGTCACCCACAGCTACAGGGCACATAAAGAATGATTCCTGAAGTTGCCGTAATTCCTTGTGGCTTAAAGCTTATCCTTTTATCACATCCTTAATGAAAGCCTTTTCTCTGCATTGAAACAGCCTTGTCTTTCACTTGAAATTTCAAGAGCTGCAGATCTCTTATCAAGGCATATTTCCCAATAGCATGCAGGAAGGAACCAGGGGAACACCTCCCTCTCTATAGCATTCTAGGTGCAATTCCATAACAAAGCCACAAACATCCAGTATCATTTGGGTACCATCAGCCTAACCTACCTGCTACTTCAGAAGATGTATGGATCCACCAGTTCTAGGTCATCTCTACCAGCCCCACATCACCCTTCCAAGGAACACAAAGAAGCTGAGATAACATGAGGACTGATATTTAAGCAACTGAATCCCACCCCAGGTGTTTATACTACATAGTTTATCTAGGATCCATCTGCAGGGAATGAAGAGAACAAGGTGTTTTCAGCAGGTGATTCATCTAACTTAGCAGCTATCTAACATCTATCCTGTAATGGGTAGTTCTTTCTTCAGGAGCTCAGCATCTCAGCTAGCTTAAATAAGGCACATTTTAAAAGAGATGTGCTAATACTTGCTATTGCTGTGAAGGTCAGTACATTTCACATTTCTCTACCTTAAAGATAGTAGCAAGAAGAAAAGAAGAAAAAGGCCTAAGCAAAACCAAACCAAAACAACACTCCCCCCACCCCCAAACAAAAAAAAAAAACCCAGACCCTCAAAAAACCAGGGCATACTTCCTTTTCAGATAATCTTTTTTTATAGGCAGTATTGTCCTCTTTCTAGCAAAGTATTTAAGTCAGAGAACAATGACAGCACAGGCTGTCAGATATCTGATACACATAATCACTTCTGTGGTCTGGTTTCCCTTCTCATCAATATAGTTTAGGCAACATGACAGATATAGCTTTGTTCTCTTGTTTATTTTAATGGCATCAGGGTGACATGCTGCCTGCACAAAGGCTATTTCAATGGCCTTTTAAAAAAAAAAAACAAGGTGGCAAATTTACAGTGGCCTGAACAAAAGGCAGGAACCAATTATTCTGCTACCAAGTGTCAAAATTATATTTTTGTTATCATACATCCCTGGGTACGTAAACCTCAAATTTTGTGGAGATTTTCAAACAAAGAAACAAAAACCCCTGTTTGCTCCAGTGTGTGTGTATATATATATATACTAGAGAGAAGACCTGCCACAGACCCAAAACCTATGGCAATTTTTGAAATCAAACCCAGCATGCATAGCTCGGAGGCGCACTGGTAAATCAAACCTGCCCACGACTGTCCCCTGGCTCTGGGGCCAGGAGCCACGGAGCACGCTGAGCCCCGGCTCCCCGCCTCGCCCGGCTGCGGGAACGCTGCCGATGGGCTCCCTGCTCCGCGCTACCTCCCATGGTCGCACCCGGGAGCTGCTCACTGGGGCTGGTGTGAAGCTCAGTGTCCTTCTGGCCACCACGCTGAAGGAAAGGCCATGGAGGTGAAGAGGACCCAAGCTGCTGGCACTGCGTCCTGGTGCTGGCAGGGCTGTCCCCACGAGAGCCAGGCATCTGCAGCAGGAGCAAGGGAGGTGCTGGAAATAAAGCAGTGAGATTTTCCCGAGGAAGATGAGGCTCCAGTTGTGCAAATGGTAGAGAGCTGTATGGTGGGGAAACAGGAGGTTCTTCACACCCTGAGACTCAGCCGGGTGCTACCCAAGATCTGCATCAGTATTCAGACGTTCAGTGTTGGCTACAACTGAAAGCGAGCCAGCAAAAAAGACAACAGATCCTGCCTGCGTTCAGAGGTGACAAATGAGATAGATAAAGCAAATGAAATTTTCAATGAAATCTGTGACTGGCTTGAAGAAAGACCCACATGTTTCTCTTCAGTATTTTCTAGAAGTGCTAGCATCTCAAGAACACCTTGCCTTGTTTTAAGCCTTTTCATGAGTCTTTCTATAGCCCCTTCTTCTGTTTAACATTAATAATCCCAGGGATGTTCAACTCTTGCTATATGTGAGCACGAGGATACTAACCAAAACCAGCAAAAGATTTTAATATGTGTGAGCTGTACTGACTGTTCTTTTCCTCATTGAGGCTGGGATTTGGGGGCAAATGCTGACTAATGAAGTGTTGTGTTTAGCACAGATCATATTTAACTAGAAAATGGCTAAGAAAGAGCCAGTATTATTTTACAATACTTTATCCCAGAATTCACAGAAACTACGTCTTCTTTACTTCCAAAACATCAACCAATTCTGCAGTGTCCCATGAAGAAGATGCCGCCTTCTGCTATAAATGTGAAACCTTATTCAGAAAAAGAGGCGCAGTTATTTATTTTAGAGAGATCACACAAAGCAAATTCTCACCAGAAGAGCTCTTGGTTCCTTGCACTGCTTATTTAAAACAAGGCTTACATTATAAAGTGAGAATATAAAAACACCTATGTTTGGAGTACAACTTCAGGGAGGACAGAGAACAGCAGGATCACTTCTAACAGTGTTCCCTCTTTATATGTACCTTTGAAAATGTAGTAAAGATATCCTGTATGCTCCCTCACGCAGCTAAGGGAACCATTTTGTGGCATAGCTGCTCAGGTTTTCAACATCCCTTATTAAACAAGTTGAGACATGGAGAGATATTTACGATGATACCGCTCTTTTAGGTCCCAAATGATTTGTTTATCACATAATCATTTATGGCTAAAAAAAAATCAGATGTTGAAATTAAATCATTTTTTATATAACATTGTGAATATAAATGGACACTTTGATCACAAGCTGACACAATAGATTGCGTCCCTGAGAATAATTTGGGTATTAGACTTATGTGTGCTTCCCCACCATCATGCCTATAATAAGTTAAGCTACTTAATAAGATTAGCTTCCAAAATGGAATTTACTGAATCAGAGAAGATGGGAGAAAATGAGGAAATAAAATTTTACTTACTGCTGTGTGTCATTTCGGCTATGGGAATCTGAGTTGTGTATTGTTTTAATTTATGGCACAGAATAGAAGCCAGACAAACACTGTCTTCTCTTCAGACAGCAGTTTAAGTGATAGGGTGTAAGAAGCTCAAATTTAGATTTGTTTTTTGAGAAACTAGTTTCACGCAGTACGTCAGCTCTACCAGAGGCATCCTACAGAGATTGAAGACCGTCAGAGTCAAAGTTGCTGAGTTGTTCTAATGAGGTACATGTCTTCTGGATCCACAGAGATAAATCCGAGTTCTGGCTTTTGCTTCTGCTTTAGCATGAATTAGGGTCTTGTTGTCTGCCTTTCTTTCTTTAGAGAGTTCAAGAGCCATGGCTGTCCCTGTTTCCCCAAGGAAGCAACCTTCTCTTCATTAAAAGACTGACAAGTTACAAGTGCAGGGCTCAGCTTGATGCAATTTCAGAGTCCAGACATGAAATTTCTGTAATGTAAAGAAAAATTAAAGACTTTCAGGTTTGATAATCAGAAAAAAACAGGGGGATCATTATTAACTATAGTCACTTCCATTGACAGCAGTGGTATTAATTAAGGTTGCCAACACAAGAAATCAATCTTATAGTCATTAAAGAGTTGCAAAAGTAGCTTCAGTGTAAACAATGTTCTGTTCAGATGAGTTTTCAGCGGTTCAACTTTCATGCAGCATACAGTAAACATACAAATAAGCCATTAAATAATATTCAGGTTAATGAGGATGCAAAAGAGGAGAAAGAAGTTGGCTTCTTCCCTAGCTTTACCTGGAAGGTGACCATTAGCACGGAAAGGACGGGGCGGATCCGTACTGGGAAGGCGTTTAGCTGTACGGACGTCAGCTGAGCTGTGCGTGGTTGGGCAGGTCTGACTCTGGTTGCCGCAGTCAGCAATGAGGAAGCACCTTTTTTTCTTTTGAAGGAAAATAGTTCTGAGAAAAGCCATAAAATTAACAGGAACGTAAACTTGTTGAATCCCAGGGAAGAAAGTTTTATCAAAATATGAGTCATCTTTTACTTAGAATTAATCTTCTGGAGTTATTCACTCCCTGATTAAGCTGTGTGAAGAATCAGGCCAATTAAATGGAATAGACCGTAAGAGAGAATTTTCCCGTCGCAGTGTTTTATTTATCTGGGGGCTGCTTGTGGCAGGAGCATTTCAAGTAGTTGCAAACTTTTTAAAAATTTGTCTTTATTTATTCATTCTTTCAGTCTCAACAATCTTCAGTTGAAGGCAAACGGAGAGTCAGGAAAAAACATGGATGTGTAATAATCAAAAGCTTCTAGGAAAGCACCAAGTTTATCCCTTCTTCTGAGAAAGGCAGACAGCAACCCGTTATTTTTAGTGAGACAGATATAATTATTGCAGTTCTGTTTGTACAGCTTTATTGGAGATTCTTTTGAAAATCATAATAGGAGGGAGAAGAAAAGATGGCCTTTCACCAAAAGCTAGGAGAACCTGAAAAAAATCTCTTACTTATCACTGCATAAAAGGAATGCACTGCTCAAGAGACGTCTGCACACTGGCCTCCCACTGCTTTGAGCCTAATTTGGCTGGAGAGAAACAGAAAAATAGTGGCCCTTGAAAACTCAACATCGCATTGCAAAAATCTGGTCTAATGTTAACACGGACCTTCAGCTGCCACTGCCACAGTCAGATGTTTTACAAGTGTTGATTTTCTTGTGCTGATGATAAAATGTTATGAGTGTATTTGTCCAGTGAGTGCTTAGTGGCTTTTTTTTTTTTTTCCAAAGTTAAGTACATTATCTCATCTGTTTCAGAACATTTTTCTGTCAGAGAAACCATATGACATTAGACTGCTGTGAGTATGACTGCCTGCCAAATCTTCTTTGTCTCTTCAATATTTAATTACAAGTCCAAAGAACGACACAAATGTAGGAAACTGTAGTCTGAAAAGCTATGCTTACTGCAAACCATTTTCTCAACAAGGAGAACAACAAAGTCAGAACAAGGTTTTTGGCCGAGTCAAACAATGAAAACATTTTTGCATGAATATTGACTCATATTTTCTAAGACTTCAGCTGGTTACACCAGTTCTGTCTGCCTTCCATGAATTTCAGATTTCTTGTCAAGAACATTCACCTTGGAAATGAGATCCCACAGGAGTTACGCCAACCTGCACAGCCACGTGACCCGTGTGGCATGGCTGAGGGTCTCTGTAACTCCACCTCCTTGGCGTTACCTCACTCTGATCTCTCCTCTCCACCAAACTGCTGAGATCTGCTCCTGGAGCAACCTCACACTTGTTACCACTTTGGCCGTTTTCCTGACACGAGTGTGATGTGTATTCACTGGGCTGATCCAGCGGATCTGCGCGAGTTCAGGCATGTCCTGGTCTTCCCTACAAGAATCCATGTACGGTGTGGTATAACTCAAAGAATTGTTCTGAAAAGTAAGATCGACCCATTTTGATACACAAAAATATTTGAGAACAAACATCCACGTGAATCACCCTCTTACATTTAGAAGCTCATCATCGGGTAACGCAACAGTGTGGTCCCTTAACTGACCACCTTCCTTGAGGGAAGATGAATTTTTAGCATCTTACAGAACCCTCATATTCTTCCCTGCTTCTGTTCTCTGGACCATCAAGGTTCCTGCAGGTTCAAAGGGAGACTGAACCTGAATCTAGGGTCCTTTTTTCCCCCCTTCCTGCTTGTTTCCTCAGACTCTTTGGGTGATTTAAGCCAAGACAGTCATGTGGCAAACCATTTTACAGTGCTAATACACAGTTACAGAGCAATCCCTAGCTCATTAGGGTGCTTGTCCCACAAAATACAGTTTTATTATTATGTGCCCTGCCATCATTTATGCAGAATGCTTTGTTTCCGAAGGAAAATCAGGGACAATAAGAAAATTTAAACAATGCCATAGAACTAAAGAAAGGAGGAAACTATTTGCCCCAGTAGGACTCGTAAGGTCAAGCAAAACAAGGATACCTCTAGTTACCCTCCAAGTGATTCTTCCCAAAGGCCCACAGAGCTGTACCATCTTTTGTTAAACCACCTATGTTTGTCCTTTTTATAGTCCTGAACAGTAATTTATTCCTGGATTGGTTGAAATACTAAGTCCCTGGTGTTGCCACTACGATGCTTAGGCAGAACGTACCGCAAACGTAGGAGAAGTGCTTGTGTGTGCATTTATGTGTGTCAGAAGTGATGAGAAGGAGAGAAGGGTGTTTTGAGGAGGCACGTGACCGTATCGATCTCAAGAGAAGCAGGGGACAACTCACCACGAGAGGGATGTACCTGGCCCAGGGAACTGACCCATGAATCAGCCTGGCTGGTGATGGGTTTCCTGAGGCTATGAGCTCAACTCAGTTTTGCAGTGGGGGGAGTCTCATTTATTTCTCCCAACACTGATTCTCAAGTCTTTCATTGTACTCTTTACATGGGCAGCCTAGGCAAGACTTTTTAGACCCAGGCCCTTCTGGTCTTTGGGTGAGAAATGTCCATCCTAGAGGGAGCACCTTCAGGTAAGACAGGGATTTGAGGGAGCTTCAAGGGAGCTTGCAGAGTGTCCTTCAGTTTTCACTGAGGAACATTATTTCCTCTGCAAAACTCCTCCGCCGTTCATAAACCAGGTTTGGGGAATTCACAATTATTTTTTTGTCAAGAGCAATCTTTTTTTAAATTGCCAGGATCATTCTGTCTTCATCTGTACCCACAGGCAGATTTCTACAGAGGACTATCCATTGTTGTGGTTAAAGACACAGGCTTTTTCTGCTTTGCAAAGCCCTCCGTATGGTCTGCCTTTCGTGAATACACGCGCACACATACAAATCTCCATGTTCCCCTGCTTGTCACACGTAGTACAGATGATGTGAGTGGCAGCCTCCTAAAAGCTTTTTGGCTAGCAGACAGGGGCACACCATTCCTTTAATCTACCCACGTTCTTTAACGGCCTCACCAGAACCATACCTGAACCACTTGCCGACTTTAAGTGGTTCTGGTTTACAATGCCCCTCTGATACAGAGAAATGCCATCCCTACAGTACAGACGGGGAACTGAAGCGCAGCGAAGATTAGACGTTGAAAATCACAGCTGCAGCAGAGTTATGAGCAAAAGCAAAGTACATCCTAGGTGAGTGTCCCATTCATTCAACTATCCTATTAACAGTTACATACTTGGAAAGGAAAATGAGGGTAAAATAATGAGGGAAGAAGGCATTAATAGAAAGAAAGGAACTGCGGGAAAGAAAGATTTATCATCAACTGATTTTACTGAGTAACCGGCAATTGCTCTCCATTTTGGCTGCTTGAGAGTGTCCCCTGTCGCATAACTAAAATGGCATTTGGGGCAAGTTTCCATATTTCATTTACTGCTGCTGCGAGCGTGGGATGTATGGGAACAAGAAGGGCCACTGGATGAGGGAGCAATATCTGCTTTAACCCAGGACCCCAGGGGAAAGGAGGAACGAGGAAAGCAGAACAGTGAGAAGAAAACCTTTGCTTAGCGACTTGAGAACGCGTCCTGTAAATAGGTTAAACGCTGATCTCTGGCCAGCTGCTTCTCAGCACTGCAAGCGTATGCAGCTCCGGGTACGGCTTACTCAAGTTGAGGTGCTGGGAGTCAGATTTTTGTTCTGGGAAAATGGCTCAGAGTTTCAGGCACTCATGTTTCAGAAACTCGGGCCAAACTCAATTTGAACATAAAAGAAAAGAACAGAAAAATAAGAAAAGGAAAACCAGCCATTCTGCAAAGTGAGCTAGAGCCGCTGTCCCCTGGGTATCTCATAAACAGGGTTATCAACAGATGCTCACCTTTGGGAAGCTGTTTGAAACTCAAACAAAGGCTGTATTTAAACAGTTATATAAACTATACTTTTCTAGACTCTTCCTGCTCCCATTTTAATCAAGTTTTCTTTTGCAATAAAACAAAAGATCTAGACATTTAACTACCATCTCCCAAGACAATGCTATTATTATAAAAGAAAAGCAGATTTAGAGAGTTAATAATAAAGTACAGATTACGTTTTCTCGAGCAAAAAGAACCACTTCATAATATATTGCTCGCAATAAAGAGTAAGCCTCAGATTTCGTGCAGCTATATTAATTACTAAGGAGAGAGAATGAAAGAAATCACGTCAGATTAAGATTCTTCTGAATCACAGCAGAGAAGATAGAGTGCATCTTCTGAATAAACAGATTATGTTACAGGGAGTAAAATTAGCAGGCAATCTTCAGCGATGCCTGCCTCTAACGGTGCTCCATACGACTTCTTGTGGGCAGGCCCAGGGGAGAACGACTGATGGCAGAATGATTATTTCAGCTTCCCGTGTTATTATTCTGCAGCCTTTCTCAGAGCGAGGGGATATTAACTATTCCACCTCTTCTCTGCGCTGCGGAGGAATTAGGCTTTACATCAGCATGTAATGTGCGTGTAACAAATAATTGCTTATCACAAAAGCTTTTTGATCTGAAAGTATGGGAAATGGCACACAGAAGAGAAAGGATTTTGTGCATTACTGCTGGAGGAATGATAAATTTCAAATAATTGATGTAAAATAAGATCGCCATCAGGAAAGCAATGTAATAACCACAGGTTCTCATACATGAAAGACGGAGGTATGTGCTTTATGTGTTGCAGCATCTCCGCTGATTGTGGTGGACTCAGCCATTCTCCCACGCAGACCAGGACGCTGCCCTCGGCAGCGCGTTTCCCCTGGCGCAGCACAAGTCAGTGTTAGCAGGGCTGGGCTGTTCCGGAGCCGGTTCTTTAATTAACATACACGCAGTTAGTTCATCCCTCAAGGAAACAAGGTTTGTGAAGGCTCTGGAGGAATTTGTTGCAGGCTGCCTCTGAAGAAAGCCCTGTTTCCTGCTCAGGTGACAAGATAACTAGTCACGCCCATGGTGCCGGAGCCTGCCAGTCTGCACGGGTCTTCCCAAGCCCCACCTGAAGTCACCAGCAACCCAGTAGCTACCCCAGCTTCATGCCTTTGAATGCATCAACCTTGACTCTTGTCCAGCCTTCTGAGGAGAAGCAAGGACCAGATCACAAATCCTCAGAAGGGTCCACGTTGCGGAGACGTGCCCTGCGTAGGCTGGAGCACCTGAAGGACCGCTGGTGTTGGGGCAGTGGCCAGTTGCTGTGGTGGGAGGCAGGAGAGATGAAGGACCCCTCCGCAGGCTGCTCTCGGAGGACGGGGCGCTTGCATGGGGAGCGGGGCCACTGGCAGGAGGAGCACGAGCAGGCAGGCAGCCCCAGTTGTAACGCCAGCTCGGGGGCAGGGAGCTGAAACGTCTGCCCCACAGCCATCGTGTGCCAGGGTTGGGGAGACAGGTACCACACCGCCAGCCTACCCTGGGTGCTGAAAACCCTTGCCCACATTTGCTGAGTCAAGGGAACCTGTCATTAGCAGTTGACTTGTAAGAATCTCTCCTACCCTAGAAACCCTGTGGGAAATCCATATTAAAAAAAGAAAAAAAGAAGGTTCTGAAATACTTTCTCCTTAAACTGCAGCAAGGTTACACCACCTCATGCCTATGTGGCATTCACGGAAATGTCCCTCCTTTTCGTCAGCTGAAAAACTCTTCGCTTTGCTGAGCTCCGCAGAGATCCTAAAATGCAACGTTGATATTTGGTGACAAGAACAGGGTCAAGCATGAGAGAAGCTCTTCATCCTCTAAACTTTAGAGACGCTTTTTAAAGGCATGGAGTTAACTGTCCCTCCTAGAGAGATGACTAAAGTAGATGTACTAGTTATTTCTTTGGAGCTGGTGGGCAGACTATGCTATATGCTGCCTGTTCTCTGCCCTGCAAAAGGCACTCCTTACGTGCCCTTGCAGTGGGCAAGGCTTGCCCGCGCCCATTTACAGCAGTGTTTCTGTTAAGAATTCCTGTTTAGCCTAGGTGCTTCCCCAAAGTTTCATCCAACGGAGAGACAGCAGCTGCCTAGAGATAATGACATAACATCTTGCCCTTTGGGAAATACCACCTAGTAAGAATTTACCCACTCTTGGAAAATGGATAAGACAACATTTTTCTTTAAAAAAAAAAAAAAAAAAAAGTTTAAATCCTTACCAAGGAAGAGACTGGCTTATATTGTGCTTGTAGTGATGCCCTACCTTGTATTTGGGGGCAAGATCTCATCTGGTGTATATCAACCCATGGCCACTGGAGGCTGAGCAGAAGAAGAGATAACCATGTGAATTTGAACTCCAAACAATGCAAGCACCTCTCTGGAGGAATGGAGGGATTCTGTGTACTCCACTACTTGCCTTGTTCCCCAGCACCACTGTGCCTCAACAGACTCCTCTCACAGCACTCTCTGGGAATGGGGAGCTCACAGAAAAAAAAAACACAACAAATTGCTACTGTTGTTGTTGTTTGGTCCTTGTTACTCCTCGAGGAGCATAGGGCTGCAACAACACTATGCCACCGAACCCGGTGGGATAGTGTACAAATTGCTACTAGTGATAATAAATACCATCCTTTATTTCTGAAATTCTGTGATAGTTCCTAGGTATTTCTTCACTGTTTTCACTGGAAGAGTCAAACAACCTTTGAGGCAATGAGATGGCTTCTGTGCTAGCTTGGGTATTTTTAGGTTTGTGTCTGCAAGATCCCCGAAAGGGGAAAAGGCTCTGCCTTGGAGAACAACATTGAGAGGAGTGTACAGAGTTTCCTTGGTAGACAGTACATGTGAAGTAGTACAACTTTCCTTTGTTGTAACTACAGTATAAGGTACTTAATTCCCATACAGTTACTCCCAGCCAGGAGGAACAGTGTGATGTAGCCAGATGAGGCATCCTCCTGCCAATAGAAACCCTAATTATAGGTCGGGGAGTGGAGAAAAGGAGTGTGGGGGGGGGAATCTCAGTTGCTAAAACAGTTATTAAAATAAAATAGGAATGTTTCAGCTCAAGATGAAGCATGAAGTCAGAAAGAAGACACTTGATGGCATGGAGAACTGAATACTAGATGAGGGGTAGCCCCTGATTCACAGACCAGTGGTCCCTGCTCTGCTCTTTGCCAGAGTGACCGTGCGTTGGCTGCCGATTCTTCTGGGGATTGCCACCGTTTGGGCTTGGGCACCCACGAGCAGACAGTCTAGTGACAGCAAATGAGCACAGGTCTCACTGTGTAATATTTCCACCTGCAAGTGGTTTTTTTTTGGTATTTTCTTGTGCTTGCTTTGATGTGACATGATGAGGGACCATATCTGTGGATGATCCAGTCATCTTGTGTTGGGATTTCACTTGTCAGTGCATTCACCCTCCTCTCTCAAAAAAGAGGGACAAAGGGCTCAAAGCTGCTCACCCTACTGAGAAGAGGAATTACACTCAGATCAGAAAAGTTGGGGCCAATGGCCTTTTACTCATGTAGTCATGCTTTTGCTCAACAGGCAGCTTTCAGAGGAAAGGGAGAGAGAACTGATGTGTGAAAATCAGCTACAGACATAAAAAGATAATTTGCCAAACTACCTGCTGACTTCAGTCTCATTAAACTCACATTTCCAGCAATGTTTCGTGAAGAAGCTGGCACATCCCAGCTGGACGCGAGGTGCCGGCCGCCAGGGATGGAGGCAGTCCAAGGAGAGGAGCAGGCGGGGGCACCCAGCCCACCCCACGGCCGTGCGGCGGCAGCACAGACCAGCTCCACCACCTCCCCCTGCCCCCGAGCCCCCACCGCACGGGGTCCTCACCAAATGCAGACGCTGACGGCACCGTCAGAGCGCGCGAGGCACCGTGCTGCCGTGCCTTGCTGCAACGGGGCCGCCATCAGCACCCATCCTGTTCGGTGCATAAAAATTGAACTTACGGCTTCGGCTCAGGTTTGAATGGGAAGGGAGCTCCTCCTTTCTTCAGCTCTGTTGAGATATTTAAAAGACTGTACCTTCCCTGTGTGAAAGATGGGTATTTGCCTATTCTTTTTAAGCTGTGAGGTAGCTAATTGTCTCACAGAAAAATTGTGTGTGAGGGAATGACTCCTGTTTGCAGGGTGTGGTTGAGGAAAGGAAAGTTGCTGTCACTATTTAAACAAACAATCCTGACTTTTATTTCCACTTGAGTTTGCAGTAAGATAACTAGGACTGGTTATTAGCTTAGCCTGTGGTAAAACATTTTTTTTTTCCTTCCTTTTCTTCAGCAACCTTTATTTAAGCCTGGAGATTTCCTGGACAGAAATATGAATGCATGCACCATAAATCTGAATTTTCTGGAAAGCTCTGTGAAGATGCAGTAAATCTATTTCAAAGATAAAATTAATTTACCACAAGGAACAGGCAATCGGCAGCATCTGAGCTGAAGAACCTTCAGCCCCTTCCCAGACCCAGCAGGCCTGTGGGCAGCCGCGCGGCAGCAGTGCTTCTTCCCAACCGCGGCACCCTGCAGTCCCGCCTGTGACTCCTGTGTGGTGGCCCCAACGGGTCTGTCGTGTATTCCCAGCAAAACTCTGGAAAGTCCTCAAAATCTGCCAAGAAAAATCCTCTGGGTGTATAAGGAAGACAGAGAAAAAAACCTGTGAAATCTTGGAGATGAGGTCACCTCAACCCAAGTGGGCTGCAAACCCAGAGGAGGTAGAAAGCTTTCCTGTGTTACAGTGATTTCATTACTTTTGCCTCCAGGTCATAAAAGTTTATTCAGCATTCAATAACAGTGGAAAACAAAGGGGGAACCCCCCCTTCTTTTCCCAAAACCAGAGGCCAGCTGCTCAGTTCAGGGTAAACAAACAAAATTAAAGGAAAACCGTCCTACCCAACTCACATTCACCCTTCATTTATCATAACACAACCTTCTTACAGGCTGCCTGTTGTAAAGCAAATTATAACCTACAACATCAGGAACAAAGTTTAAAAAAGGGATGTCTCCCAACCCACTTAGATGGTTCTAAATTCCTTCTGGTGTTGACGACAGCCCTGCGGTGATGCTTCCTTCCACTAAGGGGCTTAGGGCAGGCGTGGTGGCCCGCAGTCATCACAAGAGCTGACGTCAGCGGCACGGTCTCAGCAAAAGGTTTAGAAAGTTCAGTCTCTGTATCGCACACTCCATCCCAGGAAAAATTAAATTTCAAGACCAGTGAGGAAGGCTAATGATGAGCCTTAGCCAAGCTCAGCAATACCACACAGGTAACAGAAAACATTAATCATCACTGAAGCCAAGTACACCACAGGAGCTTCATCTTCCATGTAAATGGATGCTCAGACAAAAAGGATTCTTCAAATGGCATCTCACGCTGCCTTTGCGGGATATCAGATCTCACTCAACTCAATGCGCCCAACTCTAATTTACCAGTAGCGACATGAGTAACGGCGGCAGCAGAGACGTGGGGGGCAAGGGGCTTACGGCAGTGACCTCGGAGCGTGGCGCAGCCTCTCCAGAGCCCCTGAGTGCCGCGGCGCTGCGGGTCTGCGCGTTGCGTCCCCTCTGCTGCCCTCCCAGTGTGACAATCACACTTCTACGCCACCACGCAGACCTAACCTGAAGTCTTGCTGGCACATTTCAATGAACGGCGCTAGCCAGACACTTTAACTGTCAGTCTTGTATTCAGTATTTCTCTGGGCGAAACGGAATATTTTGCCATGCCCCGTTACATTTCTAGGTTCAGGTCTTCACTCAGACCCTAACTAGATGCTGAGTGATTTTATTCCTGAATTACACAGAGACTTGCGAATCATACGTAAAGGAAACAATAAAAAAAAAAAAAAAAGAGCTATTTTGTGATTGCGTTGTCTCTAATAAATAGAGACTGTGAAAAGGTATTATGTTCAGTATCAATTATTCGTATTTCCAACAAGTAACTGACACATCCTCAAGTTATGACTTCCATCCACACTGGCTATAAAATACCGTTTTCACTATGATTGGAATGGCTGTTACTGGCTGTCAATTAAAATATATATCATGTACCAGGCAATAGAAGCTGACAACTCCAGGAAGAAATAACACTTGACAGCCACTTGGGAAATATATAGGCAAGAGAAGACTGAAAATTGCTGAAGATCTTTATCTACAGCTTCTTACTTTTAAACACTGACCTCCAAGACATGAAGAACAGAAAGATTTATCTGCACTTGAAAACTTCCCTTACCTCCTGTTCTTGTTGCCTTTTCATAACCAGGATAAATGAAATCTTTCTAAATTAGATTGCATTATGCATATTTTAAAGAAGCAGCACCAAAGTCACTCCCACTGCCCAGCATGAGAATTTCCTCTTAGCAGAAATTCTTGGCTGTCACTTCCCAGCCCTTGTACCCAGGGTGGATTGGAGCTAATTACCTGAAGTGAGGAAGTCTTCAGGTGAAGCCCAGGGAAGATTTATCATTTTGTTTGTTTAGCCCTTAGATCCACTAGAATTGGCCTCACATAGCAATATATCATTTGTACAGAAAGTAGGATTTTTTTTTTCATAAGTTGGGAAGTCAAACACAATATTCTTAACTCTTAGGTAGGCACCCAGCTATGGACAACCTAAGTAGTGTAACTATACTGTCTCAAAAATTAACAGCCTAGAGATTGCAGAGTTGGCCATAAAATTGCCCAGCAGTTCCCAAGGCTGGATGCAGATGCTGGGAGCTGTGTCCGTTCCCTCCGTCCGTGCTGTCACCAGGCTCCACAGGAGGCCAAGGACAGGCAGAGCGACTGCCAGAGGTCAGCCTGAACTCTGCTTTCTTACTGCTGGGGCACAGAAGGAGCACATGGCAGAGACTCAATTGACCTTTTCAATTGCAAAGGTCGAAAATACCAGCTCATCAAATTGATATAAAATGAGTAAGTGTATTTCTGGATGTAGATCCTACTTTGATTAATCCTACTTTATCATGCAAGTCTTATATGAGGGTCACGGTGAACAGGGCACCCGGTGAACCAGACACTTTGCTCTGTCTAGACCAGAATTATGCTTCTGTCACAGACAGAACCAATCACTGTTATCTTATTTCATTTGTGAAAACTCTCATCAGGTACCTTGACTATCGTGATCAAAATAAGTCTATTACCCATGGATGGAGAAGTGCTTTAAAACTTTAGTGAATCTTGAGCTCCAACTAGTGGGGTGCTTTGTTTTCCTTCACTTCCCATAAGCCAAGATCTGAATCAATCCCTTTTATTACCCTTACTGGTGTCAGAAGGATCACTGTCCAAACTTAACCGCTGAGTATATCAGGCTTAAAAAGGAAATCCTCTGCACTCATCAGCTAGAGAAAGAACCTATGTTGGACTCCTGAACTTTTTTTAAATTAATGTGGCAGGTGTGGAAGGGATAGGAACATCAGGATGCCACTCTTCTGGCTTTGAAGACAAGCATCAATAAATCTGTTTATGCTGTGAATTTTTTCAAGCTTATTGATTATCAGTTCAATCTTACCTTTCCACAGGACTTCAATCCTTGAGACATACAACATCCCCTCCCCACACCATGTCACTAGTCACAGCTTGTCCTCAGTTTCACTCGCTGACCAGAAATTTTAATCAGCAATAAACACTGGCAATCAGAAGGATTCGAATGATAGATTTTTCAATAAAAGTAAGTATTAGCTCTTGCCGAGCTGACTTACTGCCGCGTCTCCCAAGCTGTGGGTGCTGCACACCAAGCCCCGCAGAACCCGGGAGCAGCTGCTTGTAGAGTGGGGGGTGAGGACGCGGGGCTGGGGAGAGGGAGCCCTCCCCAGCAGGGAAGGATTAGCAACTGCCCTCGTTTGATTCCATCAGGTTGTGAGAGCTGGTGGAAACTTTGTTTTAGCAGTCTCTCAGATATGTCAGGGACCATTTGTACCTCGCTACAGTCTCTTATAGATTATGAAGATGGCTATACAGCAATAGCGTAGCTGTGGCAGAACTCTTAAACATAGGTTTGCTGTTTGTCAGTAAGGAGTCCAAATCTGTCACCCAGCTGGCATGGTTTGTTTCCAATTTCATCGCTATGTCCACTGGGCTGGTTTACTTCCAAGTTCATGACTACGTGCACACATGTGTATCAGCTGATTTCCCAATCCTGAATCAAACGGGTGATCACCAGCCCTCCACCTCAGAGGAAGAGCATCACCAAATGAGGACCAGTAATGCAGCACATATGTATTTATTTTCATTCCTAAATCTCAAGCATTCCTAAATCTCAAGAATTTCCCTGACAATGTCTCAGCTGAGGCATCACTGCACTACCACAGCACTTCTTTGATGAATGCCCACAAGACCTCTGTCTTGGTTTTTAAACACAGAAATAATGATGATGATAATTGACAAGGGCAGCCTCAGATGATTTCATACATTCTTGTTATGTGAGGTAGCTGGTACAGAAGCAACCTCGTCTCTTAGCTGTCAGTAAACGGCAGGTACCTTTATGCCTTGGCAAGTAATCAACCACCCAAGCCCATTACCATAACAAAGCGTCTCACTGCTAGGATATTCGGCCTGAAACGCGGGCCAGTCACAAGTATACAGATTTATTCCACGTGTATGTTCTGCATATCCCGCCACACAATCTCTATAATCTGCATTTGCCGAGTTATTGTTCAAGTTTCAGGGTATAACGAAAGAGTTTGAGTCCCACTACCTGGGTTCACTGGATTCCCGGCCACAGATTAACATTTTGTTTAATTAAGCACAGCCTAGTCACCAACAAGTTACTGCCTGTATAAGATCAAGGGACATCAGATATATAAAAAATTAAGCTAGGAAGCGTATTAAATTAAAAAAAAAAAATAAAACCAACTTCCCCATTAAGCAATTGTTCATAAAGGTCCAGACATAAAGCAGGGGGCATAATCACATAAATCACAAGGCGGCCCCAGGGAACATCTGGGCTTTGCAGTTGCACAGATGCCCAAAGCACACACACCCCTCCTGGTAAAGATGCTCTACAGCGAAGGAAACCAGAAACACTCAGAAAAGAGGAGACAGGCTACCAACTTGATAGCTGGCAATACACAGGGAAAAAGGCATCTCTCGGAGCTGAGCTAAACCAAAAAGCAGATGCAGGCACGACTTCTTTTTCCATTTCCCTTTCGTCTTTCTAAACTTACTGACCACATTTGGTTTTTTTTGGAAACAGAGAGAGAGAGAGAGAGGGTAGTTTCATCACAAGTAAAGCTTGCACTGAGGGTGATCTCAGGCTAGCTGCCAACAGCTGGACTTCCTCCCCTGCGGAGGAGGTGATGTTTAAAACCAGGGCACGGATGGCTTGCAGAGCCCAGCCTGCCCAGGCTGCTTCTGGAGGTGGTGATGGAGGGAGCCAGGGGAAGGGTCCACGTGGAAAATGTTTTCCTGTGACCAGGGCTCTTCGGAAAAGCTCTTTGACAAGCAGCAGTAAAATAAGGATGCAGCCCTGGGGGATCTTGAGGGGGCGTGTAAAATGAGGGCAACGAGATGAGTCACTGGTAAATATGCTGCAATATAAAATAGACTGGGCAATTTGGATAAACCGGCGAAAGGCCGTACCAGTGTCCAGATCAGTTCCTGTAACGGAGGACTTCCCGTCAATACGATGTGGGAGAAAGTTGGAGATGGCTTACTGGCCGTGAAAAAATGGTTTCGCTGATGTTCCTGAAAATGAACATATCATAGCTGTGCTGCGAATGGCTAAGATGGCCAGGCTGGCATTAATGCAAGAAAGCAGCACTGCCTTGAAGTCTCCCCCCGCAGCAGGTTTCCTGCGAGTGAGCAGAGGGGTCAGGTGAAGTCTCAGGCCTGGGGAAAACCAGCATCACACAGTTCCCACTTCAGCCTCCCTCCCGCAGGCTCCAGCTGCTTAAAATCAGCTGCCTTCGCTGGCAGCAGGCCAGCTCGCCTCCATGAAGGAACCGGCTCCATATGCTAGGCTGACAAAAAAAGCCCACTTTCTTCAGAAACACCTAAGTCTTTGGCTCTCCTCTTGTTTCTGTTGGCTTCAGTCCATTCTTAGTCATCACTGTGATAGCAATGGAATCTAAAGGTTGCCCTTTCCTGGGCTCCACTAAGGATGCAAAATACTAATGGTGCACAGTGTAACAAAAACAATTAATGTTTTTCCATTTCCAGTGCTGTGGAAATATTGACCATCCAATCTTCACAGTAAATCGGACAGACAAACGTTTCTGCTCTAGCTGTTGCTTCCAGCAACTCGCGTTACGTGATCCCCGAGCTGGAGCTCCCTGAGTCCTTCTCCGAGCTGTTCTCGTGATTGCGCGGCAGCTCTTCAGCTCACCCCGTGCTCGCCACTGTCGCTCTTCCGATGGTGACAAGTCACCGGCAACGGCACCAGCGAGCCGTCCTCTGTAGGCCATACAAAATCCAAAGGTCTTGACCATTTTGTTTGTCCCCATCTCTCTTCCCCTTTTGTAAAGCGAGGGACCATCACCCCTCTTCAGCCATCTCTCTCAGATGCACACCAAAACCATGACAGAGCAGGAGGGGTGCTTTTACAGCGGGTGCACAACAGCCCAGGCTTGGTCCAGGGCTCTGCTTTTCAGACCTCGGACGTTGCTGCAATATAAACACCACCACTAGACCGGGCGTACCCATTGGAAAACAATAATAGGGATCACTTGATAAAAGGTTCTGGTCATTATTTTCTCAAGTTGTTTTGTCCAAGCACCAATGTTTTTGTGAAACTGAAGAAATACATTCAATTTCCCTTAATTCTTTTGCGCAATTTCTGCCTCAGGGTGTTACATACTATTACTGTGTGCTGTTAAATACCTGTTGCGTTTTATTCCAAGGTGACTAAAATAATTATTTTTCTAGTTACTAAAGCATTTGGAGTGCTTCCAGGATGAAAGTGAATACAGAAATGCCAAACATTTACTATTCTAATAGATAGCCATCAGTGCTTTATGAACTATCCCATTACATCCAAAAAATATCATTGTGATTTCACAAAGGGTCTTGAGAACATTTCCTTTAAATTGAAAGACTCTATTTCTGCTATACAAAGAACCCTGTTAGTATCGATCAAGGTGCTCTGTGGAGCGATCTGATCTTTTCATTGCGGCACTACTGAAAATCTGGTCTAGTACACTGGTAAAACTGCATCTTTCAAATTTACCAACATTAAAAAAGCAAATTGTTACATTTTTCATTAATTAAAAAAGGCTTATAATAGCCTTAACAATCCTTTCATCGAAGCGTGTCATTTAGGCAATGGCAGCCTAGCACATTAACTTCCCTTGGCTTTGCCTTGGCCTTTTAACTCCTCCAACAGATTATTACCTAATTTGTAAAGTCTCCCAAATGGGTCATTAGTGCTTAAATAGATTTCTCCTGCTGTTTGGTATATACCCTAGAAACAGTAGGCTGTCAGAGAGAGAACCGGTTTGAAGTAGCTCTTTCTGGGGAAAAAAAAAAAGTTAAAGAAATGCCAGATTAAATTAAGTTTCTGAAATGAATCATGGTTTGAAATATCCCCGATACATGATTAACTAAGACATCACATAGAATTTATTTTTTTCCACAAAAGAGGACTGGCATCAGAACGTATGCAAGCATATGTGCCCTTGTAAGCACCTGCAACTCCTGCTGCTACCAATCCGTAACGGCAATCGCACAACCGGGCAGTCATCTAACGTGCTAAACTAGGAAACCCGGGAGGAAGGCTGACGGGACCAGGTCCTGGGCTCCTGGCACAGCGACCTTCCCGCTCTGCCTCCCCACCTCGGCCTCGAAATCGTGAGCCAAAGGCAGAGAAACCGGAGACCACAAGAAAATCAGAAGCATTTGATCCAAGTATATGCCCTGCCCAGGGCAACGCTACATTCGCCACCGAGTTAGTGATAATGTCCTCTGCCAAGCGAGAAAAGCAAAAGATCATTTGGACCTTCTCAGCCATAGATTTCATTTTCATGTTTTTTTTTTCTTACCTTACAATATGATGTAGAGCATGAGACTGAAATAAGTCGGTGTGACTAAGTAAAAACTCTTTGTGCTAACCCACTCATCTGCAAGGTATTCATGTGAAACAGAATAAATGACTACTGGCCGGCAATATCTGCACTGCAGGAACTTTGAATATGGAGGTGTTGAACAAATTACATGTTTCCACACAAAGAAAATAACACTTAAGGTATAACAACATTTCGACTTTTTCAACTACATTCCACTAATAACACTGCAGTGTTAGCAAATGATCCCATTTGTTTATGCAACTTCTTTGTTCTATTCTTTTACTTTTATAATCTTTCACACGCCCTCCTCCTCTCCGGCTCTCTCAGTTTTACTCATTTTCAATGCATTCATCACCTCTTTCTGAGAACAGGCTACTCTGGACTAGTTTTACCTGGTTTGCTGAAAGGGCAACACCTTTATGTTTTATGCCCTTAGCAAGGACAAGAGATGCGGTGTCCTTTGATATTAAAATCGTTGTCTGGTATGGCCCAATACATGTGGATCTGCAGAACATTAGTTAACATGCTAAAATCAACACCCTCACTAGTGTTTTCACAGCAAACAAATAGGTCTCTATCACTATGAAATTCTCAATGTCCTATTTCCATAGTTCTCCCCTGGAACAAGTCACGTATACATTGTAGGTATTTTGGTCACTATGACCTTTATGCAGTATCATCAGAGGCAACACACAATTGCAAAGCTGAAAACCAGAGGACTCTGTGATCAAAGACTTTTAGTTATTTTCCAGAAATGCTTTTTTATTTAAGAAATCTGCTTTATAACTTGTTCTGACAAATGTCACGGCTGGAGAAATTCTTCCTCTAAGGGAAGATTTATGATCTATAGCAGAGCTTCCTTTCTTTGTGCTTTTCAGGAGACTGGATTCATCAAATACAAACTGCTCTTTGATTTGTGCATCTGCATGTTCAGCACAAGAAATGAAATACAAGAATGGGAAAAATGACAATACTCTTTATAGGTAACTTTTTGGCACAGAAATACCATCCAGGGTGATCAACTGGAAAGTGCTGAGGTACTAGCCTAGAACGATGTGGCTGGAACAGGGCTTCCCACAGAGAAAACTACGTTTATTCTGTTCTTCACGCAGGCCACCACGTTGGCAGGCACATCAATGCCTCAGCAGATGGTTTGAGCACCGCACACCGCACACCGCACACCGCACGCAGAAGTTTGTCCTTCATGGCATGATTTCAACTGAGGAACGTCCGTCTCGAGAGGTCAGGGTACCTGAAATGTACCGGCAATGTCGCAGGACATAGCCCAGAGCAGAAGTAATTGTAAGGATAACCTAGTTGAGGACTTGTCACCTCTGAACAGCGAAACAGAAATGAGAATATAACTCTCCTTCCTTGGAGAAGACTCTGAGGAACCAGCAGCAACCAAAACCTGTGACACAGCTGTTTTCCTCTGACTGGGTTACAGATGCCTGGGGAGCTAATGGGCCTGTGACTCAAGGCTCAGTTTGGCCAAGGGCCGTGACACAGATCTCCTGAGCTCACATTGGTGAGGACTGAGGCCATTTGCGTTTTCAAGTGGGGTTTCAAGGGGATAAGCTGCCCGGGAAAGGACAAATACAACTACAAAATCTGAGTGAGAACAGTCAATAAGGTCTTGTTTACAAGAAAGCCTCTCAATAACTTTTGTGCTCAAAGTTAAAAGGTTGCTTGAGTTCTTCCCTGAATCAGGACTGAATGCCAAAAATACCGGACTGAGGGGGTGATGAGAGGTTGTTGGTTGACTTCACTGGGATATGCTACTACTGTTTGCAAGCTGCTTTTATATTCATTAATACACTGATACACCCAAAAAGAAGATGAGGGCTACACTGGAAAACATTTAATGTGTTCTGATCTCCAGGAATCAGCAGTAACCTGCAGTCTCTACCTCTGAAATGGACCCGATGCCACTGCCGTCCTGAACTCTAGATGCCGTATTTTTGACACCTTCCGCTATTTCGGCTGTAGCATTCTCAAACTGGCCAGCCACCCAACTCAAACTAAGGGCGTTCAGCACTTTTAAATTCCCAAAGGCAACCACTGTCTTTGTGGTTCACATATGAAACTGAGAAAAATACTAGTTTTACTATTAAAGGATGATGCTTTAGGTAATTCTGCAGTCAAATGGCTGCTGCTAAATCACAGTTAGCCCCATAAGTATTGGAACATTTTAAATCATAACGGTCTGTACTTTATATAGTAGAGATTAAGTAATTTTGAACAATATGCGTGACAAATGCAAAAAGTATTACTTGGTGACTTACAGTTTTAAAATGCCCAGTACAACATTCAAAAGTAATCTGATGCTCACACTCTCTATGCTTATCTCTTTGGTTAGGCTGAGTATTATTATTACTGGTAAACAGTATGATTTCTTTTTTAAAAAAAAAATAGTCAATGCAATCCAGTTGAAGACAAATCTATGATGTTTTAATATTTGGTTTGTATTTCCTCTCCCACTTGTCAGTTTTTCTGATTCAGTATTTTTTAAAAAAAATCAAAGTATCATTTGCTGATAAAAAGGCATTGTAGCATATTTCCAATGTATGCAGTATTTAAGTCCAGGTAAAAGTAAATCAGCTATAAATTAGTGTATTTCACATATAAAAATGCTCTTTATGTTTACATTTTAGGCCACAAACTAGTCTCAAATTGCTTAAAGTAGGCACTTAAAACAACCTGCACCTGACCAAAAATAACATCCATCATTTTTTGGTTACTGAATAACTCCGACACTTCTCTTTGTAATATGCTTACGAGACCAATAGGCACAGCTGATCATTGGGTATTATCAGCCTGAAGTAGAAACTGAAAATAGCTTCAGTCTTCCTTGTTCTTCCTTATTCGCCTCACTTCAAGACGTCACACCTACTTGAAGGCAACAGTTGGAGTTTTCCCCCATAATAAGCCCCAGCAGCTGCCTCTTGCGCTTTTGAAACAGCTTGTTGAACCATTTGCACCTCTTGCACGTTCTTACATGGGAAAACCCCCACTCCTGGGCGCTGTAACGGGCTGTAGCTGAAGGTAAGCACTGATGCTAAGCACTGCTCATCAGGCACTAACTTAGAGGAACTGTTTCTTTGGTCACACGTTGTTTAATCATGAAACACGACGGTCTGGAGTGGACAGTATTTTTCTTCATCCTGAGCCATGGCAACCCTCCCAGGTTATTTCAACACCTGGCCATATGTGTTGATGCAGACCTCAGCCTATTTGTCCCTGAGCCAATAATATTTGTCCCAACGGTGCTGGCTGTTTCAACAGGCAGTTACTATCTGAGTGAAGCCATGTTAATTATTTCCCTGAATATCCAGGGTATGGAGGGGGTGGGGGATATTGTATCGAAGTCTGTGGGGTTGGAGTATAAGGCGGAGGTAGGTCAGCTGGGTACTCCATTTCGTATTCGTAACTGTATGGTGGCGGAGCCACTGAAATGGGAGAAAAAAGAAGACATAGTTAAAAATCTTTTGCTTTTCAGATGCAGGCCCCCAAGTATTTTCTAGTTGACATTCAGACTTCCATACAACAGATGCGAAGTCTCCTGGCAATGCGCTCACTTGTTTATCACACTGCTCTTATGCAGTCACTTTATGTCAATGCAAGTCCTTGCTTACTACCCTTTCCTTCACTGCTTAGTCGTATGCCCATTGACATGTGCTGGTAAGAGTGTCTGAGTGGCCGTATGGCAGATGATACCAGGGTGATGTGACAGAGCTCAACTTTTTCAGGGGAGGGAGGCTGGGTTTTTATCAGATCCATTTCCTTCCACCCCCTTCAGCAGCAGCATGGATCTATGATGTCTCACAATGATGGGGTAGCCAGGGCTTTCGCTGATCTCCACAGACCTCTCAAACACCCTCTGGATCCCCAGGAGATGTGTGACATGACATGCCATGCCAATCACACCTCCCAGGGCAAACACCAGACATATTCCCAGGAAGGTTCCAGGGCTCGGGCTGAGGAAGAACAAAGCTTTTGTCTTGTTCACCCCAAAGAAGACATCTGAGGAGAGCCCAGCGTTTGTAAGCTGGGTAAGCCATTAGCAAACAATAAAAATACTCACCAACAGCTGAAAATGTTTTCTCAACTACTTCTACTAACCTTGGAGAAGAAGGATTAGTTCAGTGATCAAAAAATGCTGCAGAATGATAGCACAGTAGGAACCGAAGGCTCCGTATCAAGACCGCATTAGAGTAGTCTCTACAAATTTTAAGGTCCAGGGTTTGCTCATATCTCCATGTCACTCTCATGTCTCTGTTTATGTCACTATGGATGCTCTCCTATCCCCTTCCTAGCTGTCTCAAGCAGACTGACAGTGAAATAGTACTTGAATAGAGAGGAAACAGAAACCTAAGATGTTTGTGATGGGGAAAGAGCCTTAAATGCCAGCGTGCCATGAAAAGCACTCCCTGCTCTCCAAAAACCCGGCTGTTGCTGTAGCTGAGGCCAAAGGAAGGGCATCCCCTCGCTTGCCGTTCCTGTCCAGAACAGGTAATGGCAGGGGAGACGGTTGCTCACAAACCCTGCAGCCAAAGCCAGGCCAGTCATTACTCCACAAGTGTTCATGACAGCAGGGAACACAGCAATCATTTCAGAGCTTCCCCGTCTTCCAAAAACTGCTGCTGCTGAGAGGAAGAACTGCTCAAACTAATCTTTGCACCAGGAACCAGGAGTGTGCAAAGTCAAACTGCCTGGAGGTGGAGAGATAGGGGTGAGTCATTGCAGGAGCAGACTTGGGGAGGAAAAGGCTACAGCTCCGGAGTCTTCATTTTGCTCTTGTTTTTACAGCTTGCAGTGACTATTAGATTCTGAAGTAGCTCTTCAGCAATTCATGGTTGAGAATATTGCAGAGTTTTTTTCATTACTCATCTCTCTATGCAAAACAAGGTTGCAATGATAAGGATGATTATAGATGGTTTTAGTTTAACTGAAAAGCAAGAGCATGAGGGAGAAAGACACTGAGAGCAGTGAATGTGACAAAGGAACACATAATAAATATTGCATAGCTTGCCCATAAGTATACATAATGCACCTGGGGTTTGCTGCAACCTTTGCAACAGGAGGGAATATAAAGGCAGGGGATCTGTACGAGTGGGATGAGGGGACTTTATCCATGAAACACCATTGCCTTTTATTACAGTGAACTGCCAAGTTATCCCAAGGCAATCGCTCCTGGCTTTGTAATTAACAATGTCACTGAACCAGAGACATAGCTGCATTGCATAAACACTGTTACGCTTCTTCCAGGGTCAGCTTTGCTCTTCAATAATGTGGCCACTTTCACGTGGTGGGGAGTTCAGACAAATGAGCCTTGCAGACCCCAGATGGCTTGAGTGCAGATCCACCTTTGGTGCTGCTGTGGCCCAGTCCTAGACTGGCGTGAGTTGACAAGGGTGGTGCAGAGAGTGGCTCTGCACAGAGCTAGCTCAGGTACAGCCTGATGTACCAGTGCCCACTCGCTATGGGCACAACTGCACTGCAGCAGACCCATGAGGGGTCCCTACTGTCCCCTGGGGTGCCCCAGAGCCTGTGACAGCTTATTAACTCAGTGCCAGATCTGACCTAGGCTCTGCACCTCCCCTGGGGCAGCCCTAAAAACCCATTACACCAAAACAATGTTAACCCACAGACAAGCCTGCATCGAGCACGTCCAACACTCAGCTAACTTTGACCAAGGCACAACAGGCATCTCTGCACCGTGCTCCAAGTTCCTATCAGTTGAGGCATGGTGCCAGGCGGGTGCAGAGAGCCAGCCTGCATCCAGCACCGCCTGCCAGCCAGCAGTCCCTCCTGGGACGCACAGCAGAGAACAGCCTGCAAAGACGTCCGTGTGCCTTTGTAGAAGTCATCTGGGATCCTGCAGCACCCAGCAGAGCTTGTGAGCTCTGCCTGAGTACCAGTCAGCTTGGGCTGCATTAGACTCCACATGGCACCACTTGAAGCCTTTGCGCTATGATCCACAGACCTTATTGTCCATGTTTTCCCCTCTCTGTGGTACGCCGGGCCCCCATTATATCAGATAATAAAAGCAAGCTGACTGCGCGTGAACAAGAGCAAATACAAGAACCAGAACACAAAAGAAGAACAACTGATCTGTCGCCAGAGAGCCTCTGGCACAGGGAGAAGGTCTGTCCTGCACAATGCAGCACCGCCCTGAGCGAGGTCTCAACATGCTACTGTGGGCACCGCAAGCCATACAGCTGTGTATGCTACTGCGGGCACCCGGCCAGATCTCATTAGCCCACTGAGTAGCTGAATTAATTAGCCCAGGCAGAGTGCTGCACTGACGAACACTGCGCACGCTGAGCCGTCTTGCGTTTCTCAGCAGGGAGTCGTGCCATTCCCCTCCGGACTGAGAAGAGCCTCCTGCTCTATTCACATCCCCCATTTACTGCAGAGCCATAACTATCCAAAGACACACTCCTGCCATGAACACAGGCACTCTTGCAGGAGCGTCATTTTGCTTCCTTACCTGGGTACGTGCTGATAGTGTTGATGTGCGTAGTTCGGATGACCCCTACTCGAGTCCCACGGTTGTTCTTCATGCACATGCAGATACAGATGGCAATCCCGGCAATCACTCCCATTATAAATACTATACCGAAAACAATTCCAGCTATCGCTGTGCCTCTGCAAGGGAAATGGAAACATGCAGTCAGTCTCAGTCAAATAATGTTTACAAAACAAAATTATTTTCTCAGGAGCAGCCCTCATTTGAGGAAAAAAGTGCATATTGATTCCTGAAAATGCTGCAAATTTTGATCCATCAGGGCATTTGAATAGACAAAATGAAAGATCTCCAAGACCAAAATGAGAAACTCTTTCAAAGTCACCTTTGCAATCATGCCAGATCACTCTGCTGATTTACCCTACGTTAAATCCTCCCATTCCAGGACCTTCCGAATTTAACAACTTCTAAACATCACCAAGAATAATTTCTTCTGTTTCCCCTCATCACATAAGACTGTTTTTTTTTTCCTGAAGGCATTGGTATTATTTTCTTTTGAAAAGAAAGAGTAAGCTATCCCCAGTAATGTATTCCAGAAGCATCCTGAAGCGTTTGCATGCTGTGCTTCCACAGGAATGGTTTTGTCATTGTTTCATCTTAGGTCAAAAAGTCCTTCTGCTGTGCTTCTGAGCCCACAGATTAAGGAGAGCCTCCTCTTCTTGAGGATGAGCAGCAAGAAGCAAAGCAAATGCCCACTCTTTCACACATCTGCTGCTGCAGCCAGCACAAGTATTTGAGGCTTAAACGATTTCTTTTAAAATGGTCCAGAGGAAAGACTTTAGCTCAGCCCCTGAAGTAATGAATCAGACTTGCCTTTAAATTACATAGAGAAAGGAAACGAAGCCTTATTGCACTGACACACGGGAGAAAAACCTCACCAAGAGGCACTGAAGAGCTCCCAATAATATTGAGGGCAAAATCAGCCTTTCTGATGAACCCTAGTTCACTCAGGTTTGTTGTCAGGCACAGGCAGCGAAGCATATGTTATATGAAAGATGGTATTTATAGCCTGCCCTTTTACAAAAAAAAAACCCAGTGACTTGCCAGAAATATTCTTACTCTGTGCATCTCTTCATCTCCCAGCAAAGATTTCAAATAGCAATCTTGCTGGCAACTTTTTTACTGGACATTTTAATCAATCCAAACTGATAAGTTTGTCAACATGAATAAGCTCCACTAGGAATTATTGCAATGTAGAGAATAAATGAGGCACTGCAATACTACAAAGACAAATAGTAAAAGGAGTCTAAACCATAGTTTAGCTTTCCCATATAAGTGTGGGAACACATAGCAGGCCTGATTTTCACAATGCTGATAGCCTATCGGCTTCCAAAATGTCAGCAAGAGTCAGGATGGACACAATATTTGAAAAATCAGACGTTCTATTTAGGAACCTAAATATGAATTTAAGAGCTTGTTTTTAGGCCCCAACTATTCAGGAACTTGGCCAAGATTTGCAGTACAGTTACTGAATTGTGTATCATAAGTAAACACAGACAATTTGCTGTCTTACTCAAATGCCCTGCCAGGGAGCTAAACTGCTCTCTGCTGTTATGTAGCAATGAATGAAGAGCGCGCAGGCAGAGTAAACCTGTTAATATTTTGCAGGCCTAATTTATGAATCCTTAATTCATGGCAGCAAGCACCTGGCCATAAAACCAGTAGCTCGAAACACTGATGTGATCAAGTGCTTTGGTATTAACCACTATGAGTAACCGAGAAACAACCCCCCTCCACCCCTTCCACATCCCCAAGAGTTTGCATCTAAGAAAAAGATAGTCTGATGCTCCTGGAAGACGGGACCAAGAGGCTTTGAGTTTTGCCATCCTGCTCTCTCTGGGAACATTATCTCTACCTTGAGAGAAACTGCTGTATGAGAAAACAGTTTGATTCGGGGACACTTTAACACAATACTCCCTTCATTCCAGAAAGTTTTCTTGTAATACCACAATTAAAAAAAAATAGGCATAATGCACAGTACCCCTGTTATAAAGAACAGTGAATTGCTAGTGCTTTTGCTACATCCATTTAATGGATGAATCACTGTGCCCTTCGCTCGGAGCACTGCATCGCAGAGTCGCAGGGAACTGCTACGCTGAAATAATCCCTCTCCCAGGTGGGAGAAGCAGAACCAGCCACTGCTGACCACTGGCCTCACGTCCTGCATTGCGTTGCTGCTTTGTGCACGGTCCACTGCTGCCCAGCTCCTGCATCCCAGGTATGCTCTGCCAGGCTGACCTGCTCAAATCCCAGAAACCGCAAGTTTCTTGCACTTGTAACCAGCTGCACCCTGAGGATAACCCAGCCTCCATTCTAAAGGCCGACGGAAGTGGGTAACACACAATATTGAGTGCACGCTTAGCACACATAACCTTCCCAGCGCTGAATTAAAACTTCTATATGAATAAAGCCCATTTTAAACACAGTTTCAATAGAGATTGTCTCAGCTGTCTCCAAAGGCAAAGGTGTCCCATTTGTTCCAGAAATGGTAAGGCCATTTGGTCATCTGCCCTGAGCGATGGGAGAAAACACCCTTCATGTGCCGGACACCCCAGCCTCACACCCAAAGCCCACTCTCCCCTTCCACATGAACAGCAACTGCTCCAAAGCAGTATCACTCCACTAACGTAAATGATGATTCCGTGATAGTTTACATAAGAAAAGTGTTCATAAAGAAAGGGAGAAAGATGAAAAAATGTCCGATACCATCTTCAAAAGGAGTTTCCACCTTTCCTGAGATATTAAGCAGATACTTATGTACTTGCCAGCTTGCCTTGGGTGACAGAACTGAGACCCAAGGACTCACTGCAGTCCTACAGCTTTTCCTAGTGACCCTTTGGAGGTGTTGGCTGACTGGCACTATCTTGCCTCTGCAAGGGACCGGCAGCAGGGCAGGACACAGCTGTAGAGAGCCCATTCTTGGGGCAGGTATCCACCTGCATCTGAAATTCAAAAAGGGTTGAAATGCACTGGCAAAACTTCCGAGCTGGAAAAGGCCTCTCAGTCTAAACACAACTATATTAGAAAGCAAAACCCACTTCTGCCAGGCTAGCAAATCTGAGTCAGTAAGCAAAACAAGGAATATTCACTACAGCTTTCTTCTGCTGGTTCTCACCATAGCTCCTGCTGGTATAGCCATGAACCAGAAGCAGAAATGGTCACCAAAGAAAATATTCACCAGCTTAGTTCTGCTGACGAAACTGGTAAGTGCAAGTCGTGCTCATGGTTCTGAAATCAGGACAAAAAGCTGTTTAAATAGCTAGACCCACTGCTGCTCGTGGATTCAGGTTTTCACACCGCAGTGGTAAAATTAGACCACCTATGGATTGTTACACAAAGAGAGCCTGAGATACGGAGCAGAAGATGTAGGTCACTTTTTAAATCCAGTTACAGCCTGACCAAGTACCAGCAGAAAGGTGCTCACTGGTCTCAGTGGGCTTCAGATCAGACCCAGTGCCACCCGTGTGAAACTGTTCCAGGAATCAAGTCTTTGAGTTGAAAAGGATCTGTTTGAGAGGACTTCAGGAGATGTACTCTCCCAAATATATATAACAGAACATATATAACGCTGTACTACTCTCTGACGGTGAGTCAAAGCGTAAACCCATCCTGATTCAGAGGCCTGCAGCCCCTGCCACTCACAACGGTCCCCAGTAAAATAAGACGCACTCTGCCTCTAAACATCAGGCTGCACCTCTCAGCACCAAACCCTGGCAGGATGATGATCATGCAGTAGCTGTTCTGGGCACACAGCACAAAAATACGTGCTTGTTCTTTCAGTGGAAAGACTATGGTATGACTAGAACATACGAAGAAAAATAAGCATTTGTTTTTTATAAAATGGTGAAGTTTCTCTTCATGCTGTTAGGGAATTTTTGAAAATAAATATCCCATAAGTAAATATCCCTTATTTTATATTTAAAAAAAACCACTTGCTTTGTCTCTCTTTCTCTCACTGATATTTTAGACTTCTGTACAGAGACACAGAGGGATACAGCAATTTTTCATGCTATCACCACCATAGAGCTGTTCAAGGGAAAGTGCCTAAGAGAAAAAGGACACTGTAAAGCAAAAGAAGACCTAGAAGCCACACAGCAGAGTCACATAGCAACTAGGAAGTTTGAAATAAAGAGAAAACTTTGAAATGGAACAATTTGAAGGAAAACATTATGCAAAGTCCTTTACAGAAGCAAAGCAAATGAAGAGAAAAAGACTGCCGCAGAAAACAGCGCACAGAAAAGTAAAGATGTAGAGGAGGAAAAGTAATATTAAAGCTGTGGAAATGTCAAGAGACATTGTTGGGGTGAAACTCAGATATTCAAAGCAGCAGCTTTCCACCTGCATTTAGCAACATCCCTCTGGAAAGAATATAAATCTCATTCACAGCTTAACGTTTCTGGCTCAGCAGAACCCTGTGCAGGGGATCAGGCCTTTTGCTGGGGGCCCCAAGGCCTTGGCGGTGCTGGGGCCAGGCAGGGCTCTCACCGCTCTTGCAGCCGGCGCGGCTGAGGTGCCCGGGGTCAGAGAACCCGTCCCTCGGGGGAACCGCTGACTTGGTGTTTTACACAAGGGGCAGAGGCGTCACCAGCGGTCGCTCCAGCCTGCCATGGCTAGGGTTGAGACGACTGGAGAAAAGGAGAGAGACTGAAGAGCAGCCCTGCTCCTTGAAGTCTTAATGAGCGGGAACGGAGTTCATTGATGCCCCTTTCCCCTCCAGAAGGCTGCTACTTTGGGAGTTAGGCAAGCAAAGTGGATGTCAGACTTGCTCAAGATGAGTATCACCTCTGCAGTCATCTCCACTTTGGGGACAGTGGATCTCAGAGGCTTACAAACCTTATGGATCAATAGGTTAGTGTTTCCTGAAGGAAGAATGATTACTGAATAGGCATAAATTATTAAATGCATTGCCAAAATTTGGAGGCCAGGTATACATGGCTTGCACTGCTGAATGGCAGGGACTTTGTAGTCTGTTGGCCTCTGGGTTCTGCCCTAACTTCACAGGTGGTATGGCATGCAGCATAAAACTTTGCTGGGGAACTTGCTTTATGAATGCAGAACTGCAAAGAAAATAAAAAAAAACCTTTCAGTCAGCTTTTTGAGAAAGCCCACAGACTGTAATGCAAAATGTTTTAATCCCACTGACACCGAGACAGTCCCTCCTGAGTTGGCCCACTCCACCCCTGCTTCCCACCCAGGGATCCCCATGAAAGTGCATGTCCCAAAAAACTGCCTGCATCGCCGTGGCCGGGGGATGCTGTGCATCACGTCCCCCTGGCCTTCTCCTGCCCCTGAGGTGTCCTCAGCATGGGGGCACGCACAGGTCTGGCTCCAGTTATGGGTCAGGGCGAACCAGGCGAGGCACAGGGGGACAGATGCCCGTCTGCCCAGCCTCACTGCACTAGAGACCTCCAGCCATGTCTTTGCATGCCAACGCTACTTCAGCTTCCCCCCAACCCCCCCCTGCTGAGGCCTGGGTTGCCCCCCTCCCCTCATATTTGCCTCACTCATGCCTCCACACTTGCACCTCCTCAGTGTGCCAGGACAGCCCCAGCTGCTGGCGCGTTCTCCTCCGAGGATGCCGTGGGGACAGTTTCGATTTGCATGCCCTGCCGCGTCCCCACCTGGCAGCAGCCCTTGCCCGCTGGGTGCCGTGGAGGGAGCGGGTGCTGCCCAGTGCTCTGCTGGCTGTCCCAGCGCCCCCGACTCTTCAGCTTTGGGTTGTGCAACCCTCACACCCCTGCCCTTTTTGCATTTGTTGTCCTTCACAAGCAGATGGTTTCTCTTGATTCCCGTTTTCCTTTAGCCCTTCCCCTCCCTGGAACACCTTCAAAGGCTTTCTTAAACTCGAGAAGCCACCATGGGCAAGTAGCCAAAAAGATGCCTCGGGAAGAGCACAAGAAGAGGGAGAAAACTTTCTCTCCTGGCCTCCTTCAGTGATCCACAGCTCAGCAACTTTCTGACCCAGACAGGCTGTTTTGTTTTTTAACTGTATCACTCAGTGGATTTCTCCTCTGCAAACCTGCCCAGCTTCATCCTCAGCTCATGTAAATTTTAGCATTCGCAGCCTCATGTGATAAAGAGCTCCCCAGCTTAATTACGTTACTGAAGAACTGTCTCCTCTGGTCTATTCTGAACTAAACGCTCAGTAATTTCACCCAAGCCTCCCAGCTCTCAGCTCATCAGCCGCCAGCTACCCCTTCTGCACTGCCCATGATTTTACAAACCTCCCCCACTGCCCGGCAGCCAACTCTTCCCCATCCTGCCGGAGCCCGTCCTACTTGGCTGTTCTGCGTGCAGGGACCGCTCCGTGCCTCTGATCTCCCTGGCCACCCCTCCTTGCACCATTTCTCATCCTCTTCTGCTGTTTCCTGAGAGCTGCAGCAGCACCACGTACAACACAAAGGCACGGTAATGTCTGCTGTTTTCCTCTCTATTTTCTTCTTAAATAACCCACAGTATTAGATCTGTTTTTTTCTTGACTGTCAGTCGGGAACTACGGTTTTATGGCACTATTTACCATAATACCAAGTTTCATTTCTGAGAGGTACTGTCAGTCCAGAGCCCATCAATTTTTGTGGGAGTTCGGGTTGTTTTTCCCCGTATGCATTATGTAGTGTTTATGGGCCCTGGATTTCCTGCCATGGTGCCTGGACTCGTGTCCTCTACCAGAGGAGACAGGCTAAAGCTAGCACAGGTGAACTTAAGCCACTTCTTTCCCCAAAGCCCAGCTCGCTCTGTAATGCTGTATCAATTTAGAAACTACCATTGCAGAAGTGGCAGAGCTCCGCACCAGAGATGCATTTATATTGGCATAAAGGTCTTTTCATCCTGTAATAGCTCACGTTAGCAATTTTACAGCAATTTGACTGAGTATGGCAAGAAGTTGTTAGAAGCATCTGAAGATCAGTATTCCCACTCTGCCTTTGCTATATTTCATTACCATATTAGTGCAAGAAAGATGTACCACTCTCAGTCTTCACTTTGCTCAGCTGATCTCTTCCATCTCATCATCTTTCCTAATTTCCAGTACTTTTTTAGTTCTCCAATTAATTTATTGCCAACTCTCTGTATCTGTGATTTGCTGGCACTGCATCTCTAGAATAATATTAATAATAATGCATGCAATACATTCTGGATTACTACTGCTAATACTAATAAATACCCTTTAATTTTTTCCCCTTTCAGGCATTCAAGAAGAAGCTGATAAGAGATTTTTTAAAACTCATTCTCTGAGATAAAATAAAATAAAATAAAATAAAATAAAATAAAATAATCTTTGATCTTCTGATCCAGCCACTGACGTTTTGAAAAAAGTACTCTTTGGACTCTTATTCACACTCTATGCTACTTGGAGGGAGGAAGTGTTGGGCTATTTCTTTAATTTGGTTGGCAAACCCCAGTTTACTTGGACCAACAGCAGAAGTGCAGCAGCGTCATGCGTCGTTTTCTTCTGCCTCCGCCAGAGAAAGCAGACCTGTTCTGGGGAGTTTGTCCCTCTCCACGGTTGTCCCTTTGTTTTAATAAGTACAAAACTACGTAGTGAGTGATCATCTGAGAGACTGGCTTTGCTGTCCAGGGCATTTTGGCTTTATTGATGGGGTACCTTAAGAACCCCATGGCAAAATGTATTGAGAGCAGCCCTGAGGAGAAGGACTTGGGGGTGTTTGTTGACAAAAAGCTCAACATGACCCGCAATGTGCACGTGCAGCCCAGAAAGCCAACCGTGTCCTGGGCTGCATCAAAAGAAGCGTGACCAGCAGGTCGAGGGAGGTGATTCTGCCCCTCTACTCTGCTCTTGTGAGACCCCACCTGGAGTACTGCATCCAGCTCTGGGGCCCCCAACATAAGAAGGACACAAGAGTTGTTAGAGAGAGTCCAGAGGAGGGCCATGAAGCTGATCAGAGGGCTGGAGCACCTCTCCNCTGATGGTGTGTACCCCATGGCACAACCAGCAGACTTGTCACCACAGTTTTACAACCCTGGAACACAGACACCAGGGTAGTGTGGACTGAAAAGCTATCCACTTGGGAATCAGTTAAATAGTCAGCTAGCTGCTGCCTCCTGTTTTAAATTAAATAATTAATTTACAGAGTATCAACTCAAATAGACTAGGCCTGTTTTTGAGGCTTTACTTTGCAAGTTGTACTTAGACAAAATTCCTACTAGTACTTCCTTTAAATACATGTTTTACCGCAGGGAGGAAGGAGATGATTGTCTGCTTCCGTAAACAAATCCCGCCTGCCTGTTAAAACTGGGTACAGACTGTACTTGGACAGTATTTCCCTTCTTTTACTCTTACTTGGTTTTATTTAAGGTGTGTTGTTAATGTTTAATTCCCTCCAAATAGTTTCCTCTGTGCCGTTCCCTCTCTACCTTGTTATATTTGCAAGATTATTAACTCAAGCACCAAAATATCCTGAGTAGCAGCTGTACAATAAAAAGGTAGTAGGTAATTATTCCAACTCCTGACCTCCCTTCTCCCAGCTCCTTGTGGACAGGTCATCACTTTGAGACGGCTCCATATTGTTAAGCTACATAATCTTGCAAAAGTTTAAAGGTTAGCACATTCTGTCTTTTAGTATTGCCAGTGCCTGAGCAATAGGGTAACTTTCTACAGCTTGTTAAAAGGCTGCTGAGCCACCAAAGCGTAACTGTGGCACACTTGCAAAACCGGAGAGAAAATCATATAAACTGCAAACCTAAAGGATCTGTAATTACAGCTTGTTCTGGTTTGGGCTATCGTCGGACAGACTTTTCAGACAATTTGCCATTTGAGAAATATGTAGACATTTTATGCTTACTTCCTTTACGCCAAACCATACGCTCTTCTCCGCAGTGCACTGCCGGAGGTGCTGCTTGGCCAGTAGTGCTGCAAAGCGCTTCAACTAAGTGATCCTGGAAAGGCCAATGTAGCTGCTACAGCAAAGGCAGAGTAGACAAAGTGGGCTCTTCCTCTAGCTGGTTCCCAAACTGCTGCCCCTGCCTGTGTACGACAGGCCTGGGATGCTCGTGTTGCCCTAGAGAGAGGGGGTACAGGGAGGGATGGCATCGCTTCCACCTTGCTTAAGACTCACTGCAGGGCTGGCTCAGAAATAATTTTATTGACAGAGGGAATGATGCATGAAATATAGCTGGGAGGCGCATGCCACAATATAGCAAGCACAATACTTAATACACAGTGGTGTTCCGAACTGATCATGGCTAAGCAAATACATTTTGATCAGTCCCAGCCTTTTCATCAGACTAATACATGCACATATGCGGGTGCTGGTTTTGAAACACTGAGTCTATCATCTGTCTGGCAGTTAAAAAATTTCAGAACGTTGCCAGGATGTGAAAAAAACCCCCACACCCCAACAATGCATATTTAAATTAAAACAAGAGATTAAAAATCTGAGACATACAGAAGTGATTGGGGAGAAGGGGAAGCTTTTTTTTTTTTTTGACCTTTAATGTGAAGGAGTTCTGATTAAGATATTGCAAGGTTTCCAGTTACCACTTTTCAGCCTCATGCTCTCCTGCTGCTTCTCTGTCCTTGTTTTGCAGCAGCTCCTCTGGCCCCACCTTTCCCACTCAGATATCCTGTGCTGTTCCCTGCAGTCATGACCTTCCCTCGCTCTGTAATGTGCTTCACATGCTTCCCTGGAAAGGAAACAGAAGCCATAATGCAATTTCCACTTTTCAAAATGTTCCTCATTGTGCTCACAAATCCAAGGCCCAACCTGATGTTGACCTCAATAGAAAATTATGGCACAATTCTACCTAATGTAGCCTTTGCTTTAATTTTGGATTTTTATTCTTTTTATGCCTGTAGTCTGCATTGCTGGCTGAGCCTGCCATTTAAAACACTTTCTGAATCAACAACGGGAGAGGCTGAAACTGCTGCCCAACTTCCAGCCCTTTCAGCATCAAAGCGCGCGAGGCCAGGATGATGTGGTGGGCCTCCAAGAAGATCACAAAGTTAGTAACCCCCAGTAATAGTTCACGTTTGGTAGCAGACTGTAAACACTTAGGAGAATCCCAGGAATATTATTTTTCAGGTAATACTTAACATACTTTTTCTGACAGCGATTTTATTTATACCAGCTTCTGCAAAACGCTTGACTTTGCACGCTCCATGAGCTCAACGCAGGAGAATCCCACAGCTCCCCTCCTGGGAAGCTCTTGCTGGAGGAGCCTGACTTATTATTGTGACTTCTGGACCTCTTGCCTGTCAGATCCTGAAATCTCTGAGCTATTGACAGTCAAACCTGCCTAGTTTTACCCAGGCATGCATCTAGAGTGTATTTGTACCTGGCCTGAAGCCAAGCCTGTAAAGTCACGGTTGCCAGAAAGGTTGATAGTTTGGCATCTTTTACCATGCCTGCTGCCTGCTTTGCACCTCTAACAAACCTCAAAGCCAGCCACGCGTGATGTGATTTTGATGTGCCAGGGAACATCCTCCACAGGCCTAACTGTTTTTTGGTCAGTGAAACAAGTGAGCAGGAACTACAAGAAAGGGTGAAAAGATGAGGCTCTTAACTCTTGCTCTGTGAGGCAGAGGAGCACCAAGGCCGGATGGAGGTGGCACACAGATTAATTAATTTTACAAGAGAAAGAACTGTGATGGCTGTGATGAAAAAGACCAGTTCCTCATGATTTCCGATGCAATTGGCTAAACAGTGAAGTAAACGTTAGATGTGGAGACCAAAGGAGAGCTCTGCCACACTCCAGGATGTCTTCTGTGTCCTCCCTTCATTTTATTGCTGTTGGCCTTGGTGTCTGTCTTCATAGTTTCACACCACTCTGCCAGTTCAGATTAATTTCACTTGCAAACTTGTGCATGGTGGAGTTACAGGGAAGGCTTGTCCTTACTGTATTGAATTTTCTCCACATAAGACTGTCTCCTCAACAGCCTTGTGTGTGCCACTACCCCGAGCACTGTAGCACAGGTTGTAGTTGCTGCCTGAGCTATGAGCTAATAACCATCCTCTGCTGCCAAATTTCCTTTGGCTGAGACAAACAAACCAATGAAAGCAAATGAACTGGTTCTTGGCAGAAACCCCTCTACCCCTTAACATAACAACCACACCTTTGTATTGAAGTTTCCGAAAACGAACAACAAACATGATGACAAAAAGACAGTAGCAGCACTCTCCTCTCTGTGTGTCATTTGGGTGGCAGGGTGAAAGAGGACAGGCATCAGGGTGACTTTCCTCAGCCATTAAGACCTGGGACCTGATCCCTGAACAAGGCATCCTCCAAGCTTTCCCACAAGCTCTTGTGCTGGCACAGCAGAGACCGGAACCAGGTGGCTCAGGAGGGCAGCGCTGGAAAAGACTTCCCCGGGAACTGCCCCTTCCCAGTGGCAGCACAAACTCATACCAAACTCAACTGACTGACTGAATCTCTGGCTGAAACTCAATGACTGAGTGAACTGAGGTAACAACATCTTATTTCCTTGCCAGTTAAATCCTTTCTATGACAGGCTTCTCTTTGAGAAACAAAATGCCACTGAGTATAACTCTAAGACAATGTTACTATCTGATTTGCTAATGAAAATTTTGGTTGCATTATGTAAAAGTAGCTCTTTCAGGCTGTGATCTTGAACTTTCTAGGTTCCCCTCTGGGGCTCCCAAAGAAGGCCATGGTTCAAGCATTCAGTCTCAAAATACTCCAACAGCGGCAAAAGCCCAAACTTTGTATCTTGCATTCAGTCTGCGCTTCATATAAAATTGCATGTTGCTGACTCAAGATCTCCATTATGGAAAAGCTGAGGCCAACAGAAATCTTTTTTTCCTTCTTGGTGGTCAGCTTTGAAGACAAAAGTAACCTAGATGCCAATCTAGTAGCTTATGTAAATTACTAAGACATTTTTTAATATTGAAAGATTTCTGCCTAGATGCAACGTAGCCCCTAAATAAACACTTGGTGAATCATTGCAAAGAAGTGCACAATCAGCTCCCGACAGAGACAGCACAAGTCAAATATGTGCTTTCAGAGGAATGAAGACCACAGAGTGCAGAGGGAGAAGCCACCATGCAAATGCCACAGACCAGATATTACAAAACTGATTGCAGCTCTTTCTTGTGCAAACTGAACTGGAAAAGCATCATAGGGACCCTCATCCCTGAAATGGTCCCTGCTCATTCAGCCCATTTTTCAGGAGTCCATCATTCTCCCTCAAGGAGGATCACAGATCTTCCTTTGGCATCTAAGGATATATCCTCATCACCTATTTAAAAGTTTCATGGGACCTCAGATCATCCAGAGCAACTTCTATTCAGGAACACGCTGCTTCTTCATAAATTGCCTCTCTCTAAAATAAGTACTGTCTTGGGAGAGATCCGCACACACCTGAACGCAGCAACTCCAGGAGTACAAACTGTATTTATCCACAACATCACTGGAAAAGCATCTGAAGAGTATAAACAAATTGGAGGCTTTGGCTCGCCCCTGCACCTTCTGGAGAGACCAGCAATGCTCCTGCTCCTTTTAATGGAATGTCACTGTGTTGGGTTTGCATGGCAAGGTTTTGGTAGTGGGGGGGCTACAGGGGTGGCTTCTGTGAGAAGCTGCCAGAAGCTTCTGCTGTGTCTGATAGAGCCAATGCCAGCCGGCTCCAAGACGGACCCACTGCTGGCCAAGGCCAAGCCAATCAGCGCCTCTGTGATAACATATTTAAGAAGGGAAAAAAANGAGAGACCCACGCTGGAGCAGTTTGTGAAGAACTGCAGCCCATGGGAAGGACTCACGTTGGAGAAGTTCATGGAGAACTGTCTCACATGAGAGGGACTCCACGCTGGAGCAGGGGAACGATGAGAGGAGTCCTCCCCCTGAGGATGAAGAAGTGGCAGAAACAACGTGTGATCAACTGACCATAACCCCCATTCCCCATCCCCCTGTGCTGCTGAGGGGGGAGGAGGTTGAAGCCAGGAGTGAAGTTGAGCCCAGGAAGATGGGAGGGGTGGGGGGAGGTGTTTTAGGCTTTGATTTTATTTCTCACTCCTCTATTCTGTTCTGTTCGGTAATAAATTAGATGAATTTCCTCTCTAAGTTCAGTCTGTTTTGCTCGTGACGATAATAAGTGAGTGATCTCTCCCTGTCTTTATCTCGACCCACAAAGCTTTTCGTTGTACTTTTTCTCCCTTGTTTGGTGAATGAGGGGAGTGATGGAGCGGCTCTGGTGGGCACCTGGCCCCCAGCCAGGGTCAACCCACCGCAGTCGCGTGGACACCAGCACACTGAGGAAGGGAGCACCGGGCCCCACACGCTGAAGCAGTGTCAGGGCTGGTGCCAGTCACCTGGTGACTACATCTGCAACTGGAAAACAGCTTTGATGACAAAAAGCTGAGCCCTTTCAAGTTCCTGCAAAGCTCAATGCATGTGACATGCAATTCATGGTCCTTTCCTAACCAACAGTATTATTTCATTTGTACTCTTTCACTGACACTAGTGAGCTATAAATTACTGCCAGAGCAGAAGCTTATTAACTCTTCTTTTTTTTCCTTCTTAGAGATTAAGGCAGGAAGGTGAGAATTTTGCCTTTTATATGCAACAAAGAGGAAGATTGTAACCAAAAATCCTTTTTCACAACAACAATAAAGTGAAGATAGCATAGAATAAGAAAGCAATAAAATATCTGAAAATGAACAGATGCCTGCAAACACTACTTCATGGACCTGAAAAAAAGGTTTTTGACTTTTTCAGAAATCTGATTCCCAGAACATAAACTGTGGCCCCAAAATGCACTTATGATTTATTAAATTTCAACTCAAATTGGAAGACTTTACTGCTTTTAGAATTCTGTCTTTTAGACAGACAAATGAAAAAGATGTAGGATATTTTGGACATTGAATAATCTGAAGTTATTCCTGGAAGATCTGGGAGAAAAAGTCTGGATTAAGACATTAAAAACCCTGCATCATAAATGATTTGATTCCATTTTAAAAAGAAAATCATAAATTATGTGCATTGCCTGAGTAATAGTGCAATAGCTTTTTAAAAAGGCAGTGCTAGCTAGTGCTATATTTTGAGTCTAAATAAATCTATCTGGGCTTTGAATTATCCAGCATAGGGATTTTTCCCTCATATCTTCCAATAAAAATAATAAGATGCTGAGAGCTTAATTTTAGAAATTCTGAAGCAGAGTGAAAGAAAAAAAATGTTTTTCATCTTCTCTTTCCATCTCCTTTTTCTAATGTACTTTAATATTCAACTCTTACCCCATGAAAGCAATAAAAGAGCCTCTTCTGCATTCTTTTCTGCATCAGATTTATAGCACCAATTCCATTTTTCTTTCTTATTCTCTCTTCCCAGGTGCTGTGTCAGAGTTCATGAGGACCACAAAAACCCGTGGAGTCTAAGCCAGTGGACATTCTGGCTCTAAGTCACCATTTGCAACAATCTACAAGGAACTTGAAAGTATTTACATAAGCCTTTGCAGGATTCAAACCTTATTATGTAGCATAAGCAAATTATGGTTTTATTGGTTTGGAATACCCTCGTTAAGCATGCATGAAGTGCCATTTACAAATGTAAAAGGAGTTAAGTGCTTGGGTATATGAATCATTTTATGTTTTTGGAGAAAAAGACTATGAGTCAGAAAACTAAAAAAAACCCGAAAATTAAACTGTAGTTACAAAAACATGCTGTGGCTCTTAACAGATTCCATAAAATGATGCAAGTGGTTTTATCTGAAGGCAGCTATGCTGAGGATGCAGAAGTCACCACACAATAACAACGTGTGCACACGCTACATTAAGTAACGTTGAGCTAGATTAGACCTCTTCCACCTCAGGAGCTGTTTGGGGGCTGGAGAAGAGCCAGTTACTGATGAATCAGCAATAACTTCCCTTGCAAGTGCATGAAATCCTTGTTGATCTGCCTGCATGGCCCAGACTAAGGACAGGGAAACCCCCGCGAGCAGCAAGGGAGGGCAGATCGAAGACCCAGTCCCTTTGTCCCCTTTCCCAGGAGACAGGACAGCATTGCTTATTCCCGTAGAGACACCCCCTTACCCCAGTCCATTCCTCACCATTTGTCACTTTACCTTGCTTTTTACGCTAATGAGATGCAGCAAATAAAGTGCCCTGATTTCTTTAGGCTCAGAGCCAAATGCCTTTTACCCTCCCATGCAGGGAAGGTAAGAAGCACTCTCTCCAAGGGCCTCGCTTGGAAACCTCAGGAAAGAACTTCAACGTATGCTTAGGTTTAAATATCACATTCCCAATGAAGTCAGTAGACACCATGTGCTTTGCTGAATAAAAGCCTAAATCCACTGTCTCTCAGACAATTAAAATGTTATCCTTCCATTTTAGTTTTGCCTAAGGTAACAGCTTCGACGCTCGCTCAACTATTTGAAAAGGAACGCTCCACTCCCTCCTCTCGGAAACGCGAGGAAGCCTGGCAGAAGGCTCTCCCATGCTGTGATGATCACATTGACAGTAGTTAAACACAACCGGGAACACCAAAGTGCAGCCAACCTTCAGGTGTCCTTTGCCATACTGCACGGTCTAGTAAGTTTGTGCTCTTTAACAGGGCTGAGCGTTCGTCATGGCTCTGTGAAACAACAACGGCATCTGCAAGCCAGAAGGGTTCATATCCATGCAAATACATCTGGCAGCAAAAATAGAGATGTAGCGATGATCTGAGCTATTTTGACAGAACGATCTGTAAACATAATGTTTTGCGAAGTCTTCCTTGAGGCTTTAAGCACTGCTGTTATGTCACGACCTGTCACTAATCTAATCTCTACGCCATTTTGCAGCAGTGTGAAGGAAGTGACTGAATGCCGTTAGATGGCTTGCAAAATATTCAACATCAAATGCATCCACAACCACTAAACCACATATTAAAAATACAGTTTTCATTAAGATATATGCTCATGGGGTCCATTTTCTTTTCCAAGTGTCACAGTCCATTACAGTCATTTCAGACACATGTGCAACTGTTGGAAAGAGCAGACAGGTCAGTCAATAGCGCAGTGAAGTTAACACAGAAAAATGGTTCCCCAGGAAAATGGGACTGAATTCTGTCCTTTGGTGTAAATGTACCCCACTGATTAAACAAGAATTATACTCTGGAATCAAGAAATGCACTTTAGCCTACACAGTTGACAGGAACACTGTGATGCATGCAAGGACATAGACTCTGCCACACAGCAGCTCCCCAAAATAACTCCAGCCTGCAAACACCATCACTTAAGAAGAGATCGAAAAAGCTATTTTACAGTTTTATATCAAAATGGCATACTCAAGGTCAATTTAGAAATATATTACTACAATTAACACACTTGTAGAGGAAGTTTGCAAAAGAAAAGATTTTCAACGACCAGAAGAGTGTGGCTCTGAACAGCTTTCCAGAAGATGCAGCAGGGGTTAGCTACTTGAGAGGTGTGAATATTGAGCTTGGCACATTTATGAAAGCAATCACGTGCTGGGCTGCTTGTGATAGCGGCAGCCCGCTCACAGTGACCTGGGAGTGCAACGCAAGCAAAAGTTCTGAATTCAAAGCTGAGTTGCAGAAGGTTTAAAAAAAAAAAATATGCAAAGACATCAAAAGGACTCACGTCTCTCTGAGTCACTGCTAAGTCACCAAAGCTCTGGGAAAGCTCTGGACTCAAAGATCGAGAGGGAGATCTAATTAGCAGCCTCCATTCCAAACTTCTCCAAATCTTCAGTGCTTTTCTTCCTGAAGCAGCTACATGCATCAACTGTTCCCATACAAAACACAGTAACACTCTTGTATTAAGCAAACATTTAGTCCAACACAGGTATTTTTATCCCGTTAGGACAAAGGGAGGTGAGATGGTACCCTCGGACAGGTCTCGTGGCACAGGAGTGGCATTTTTGGTCACCTGCCTGATGGTACCAGAAGCATGTCGTGGGCCAGCCAGTCTGAACCACCAACTCAATTAAACTGATTGTACTTGTCCCGGCTCTGGCTAGGACAGAGTTAATGTCACCAGGAGCCAGGCCAGCTGGGGGCTATTCCATACCGAGTGACGTCATGTTCACCATAAAAGGGGGCCAGTCGGGGAGGGGCGGGTTCAGCACGGCTCCAGGGGGGGCTGAGGGTCCGGTCATCACCTATTGTGTATATTTGTTATCAGTACTGTTGTTGATTGTTTCCCTCTCCCTTGCTGTCCCAGTAACCTGTCCTTACCCCAACCCACGAGGCTTTTGCCTTTGTTTGTCCGTTGCCTAAACCACGTCAGTACTGTACAGCAGATTTTCTGAGGTACAAAGTAGAATTATGCTTCCCAACTCTGGGGAAGACAAGTAGTAAATGACAGAAGAACAGAGTGATGTGAAGCAAAAAGGTAGATGATACAATAAGGCAGAGAAAGTAAAAAATGGGAATCTTAGAGCAACTATATTGACGAACCAAAGAGACGAATAAAAGAAAGAATTAATTGGTCCTCTCCATGCCCCTGAGGATCTCTCCTTGTGCCTTTCAAACTTCAAAGGCTACTCGCCCTCAAACAGACCAAGTCTAATGCAAAGGTCCTGACTCAGCAAAACACTTCATCACTTAAGAGCTGAACGTATGTTTAAATGCTTTGTTGCACTGGGACTCCAGCATTTAAAGGGAATGAGGAAAGCAGGAACAGAAAAATAAGTGGCAGTATGTTGGACTTGGCAGAAGCAGCAGAACACACTGCGTCCAATACGTGACTTGAGCTGAAATGGAAGGAGGCTGGGAACAGAGTTAAGAATTAACAGAGTTTTAAGTACCAACAGCCTAGATGACATAATGGCTGAGCAGGTCTAATCCTGAATTTAAGTGAAGCTAATGAGACACACTGATTTCTCTAAAAGGGATCAGAGTTTTATGAGCAGTGCTGCTCTGTCTTGGGATTGTGCCTTGCTTTTCAAACAATGACCTTGCCGCTTCTCACCCTTCACGTGAATAAAGAACATTTCAATTGGACTGAAGATTTGGGACAGGCACGCGTTAGGAACATGACAGCAATGGCACACGCAAATAGTGGGAGTGAGCAAGGGTGGGGGTGCTGGGAGGGCCCAAATTCTGGTCGCCTGACACAACAGCATCCAGAAGTATGAGAAATGCACCAGAAACCTGCGGCTGTATCACCTGGCACACCCGTACTCCCACCACAAGATGAGATCTTGTTACGGGAAGCCACTACGTTTTGGCCACACAATGAAGATACATCCAGGCACAAACTGCAAAAAGGGCGATGAGACCAGCGGTTGAGTAAGGTGTCAGCTGCATTAATTAGCAAATTAGTCAGTCATAATTGAGGAAATTTAATCACTGCACAAAAGCAAAACACCACCAGGACCACTGAAGAAAAATTTTAAGACTTCAGAAAAAGGAGGAAAGCAAAACATTACTGTGTATAATGAAGAAACTAGAGAAAACAGGGAAAAATATGAAGGTGTTTTATCATATAGTTCTCATTTTCAGGCTTTTGCAATGGACAGCTTACACTCTAAGTGGCTTTTTTGCACTTTTGCTATTTCATATTTCTGCTACATATGTCTGCCTGAACACAAAACGTGACTTAACAATCAGGTAAATGCATTTTTATCTGCCTGTCTTTAATGCTACCCTCTTGACTACATCACTGAATAGAAGGTAAAGTCAATACGAAACCCATAAAGCAAGAGAATACAATGACCGGTGTATATGACTTAATGGTGTATTTAATGGACACATTTCCTGCCATAAAAACACACTTGTGCCTTTCTTATGACCTGCCAGCTTCTGAGTAATGAAGTATGTGATCTTCTAGCTATTTAATTATTGTAATGTTTCTGTAGTTTGGTTTTGCTTAGGAATTATTTAATAATCCTTTTTTTCCACATTGTGTTTCTACCCTGCTTTATCACATAGATAATTACAAAGAAAGAGATTTACAGCTTCTTTTTTTCCGATCAGAGAATTCATGTGGATAAAGTAACACATATGCTTGCATATTTTATAAGACCTGAATTTCAAACATCAGGATATCACTTCATTTTCAGCCTTCATGTCCTGCACTCACCGGAGACTACAAAGCTTCTAACAGGACTGTATCAATGACAAACCACCCCTATTTTTAAGAAGCAATTTGCATTTTTTGAACTGAATATAAGAAAGTAAAATAAAAAGTAGTCTCTCTGTATTTCTAACATCTACGATATTTATTTTGGAACTACTGTTCAGTACTTGCCTCATAGTACAGTCACCACAGTAAGATATAAATATTGCAGCTGCCAAAGAAGTAGCATGAAGTATCCAAGGAATCATTTCAGTCCCACTGTGCTTTTGCTTTCCTTTATCGGCAACTTATCTTGAAAGGTGTTTCATCTATTTCAAAATGTTTTTGCAACCCCCTCATTTCTTTAATGGGTTTGGGGATTAGGAGCAGACCCTCCCACCACAAGGGAATCTGATAATGATCAGATAAACATCTGTTTAGAGACTGAAGGTTATGCTAGACCCATTACCAGATTACCAGTGGTCTGGAGACACTGTTGTAGACACTAACTTTTGGGAAACAGAGAAACAGATAAATTAAATCCTTCCATTTCAAAACAGCAATTTGATGAAGTGCATTTTCCTGTTGTTCTCCCCTCAAAAACAGGGTTCAGGAGATTTCGGAGAAAAAGGTTTTCACCACTAATGAGAGGATTAGCTGAAAGCTCATATAATTTAAACCATGGTGTTCCTTTATTCCTATTTAATTGTCAGAGGGAACAGCCATGTTTAAATTTTGCCTTTTCCTCATTTACTAATTGCACAGAAAGCTGTTTCATTTAGCTTATTTAGTGCCTTACAGAAATAAACTCTACAAAAACAAAATGTAAATCATGTTCAATCATTGACAGTTTAGACTACCAGCAAGCAGTTAGGTGTGATTTGAAATAAGAGAGAGTTTAAATGCATATTCGATCCAGAAGTCATGACCAAATACTCTGCTTTTCCTGGCCTTACAGCTGGTCTGGATTTCCAGAGATGCACACCAAGTCAGGGGTTTTGACTGTCTTTGACCGGTGTTTTGCACTGAACTTCTGGTCCCGCTACTCAACCTTCAGCCTCAGGTGAACAGGCCACCTCAGGGTGAGAGAAAGCAGGAGGTGGGGAGAGAGGAGATCTCCTTCCCTGCTTCCCAAAGAGCCTCACCTCTTTTTAATTAATTGACTACCATGCATGTGTGACAATATTCACAATATGGAAAATAGATTCTCCTTTCCTTCCAGAGGACAAAAAAGTTATTTGAGATCCCCAGCTGGCTTGAGAGGATGTAGGTCTATGCAAGCTGACAAATATTAATGCGGATATTCACCAGCCAGGGGCCAAGCTCAGAGGGGTTTAGAATAATTTCTCCTGAGTAGCATTCAAATGATCCTTACTGTACTTCCTCCATGTAAAACTATGGACAATGACAGAAGAATTATTTTCTCCAATTCCCACAGCACTGTACCCAGCAGGTATCCACACTGCAGCCCACTGAGGAACACACACTGGCGCAGGGGAAAAGTGTGATGAGAAAGGAGTGGCAGAGAGGAGCTGTTATGGATACACCACAGCCCCCACTCCCCGTCCCCTCTGTGCCACTCGAGATGGGGAGGCAGAGGAGTAGGAGTTGGGGATGGAGGAGTGAAGCTGAGCATGGGATGAAGCCTGGGGTGGGGGTGAGGTAAGGGGAAGGTGTTTAATTTTTGACTTTGTTTCTTACCATCCAACTCGAATTGGCAAAAAATTAATTCTCCCCTGGTCAAGTCTGTTTTGCCCATGAGGTAATTGATCTCTCTGTCCCTATCACAACCCACAGGCTTTTTGATCTTACTTTCTTCCACTTGTCCTGTTGAACCAAGACAATGAGAGAGCAGCTGGGTGGGCNCCCATGGGAAGTGGTGAATGAATTCCTTGTCTTGCTTTACTTGTGTGCACAGCTTTTGCTTTACCTGTTAAACTGTCTTTATCTCAACCCAGGAGTTATCTCACTTTAATTTTTCCAATTCTCTCCCCCATCCCGATGAGGGGGGAGTGAGTAAGTGGCTGCGTGGTGCTTAGATGCCAGCTGGGGTAAAACCATGACACAGGGTCAAACCACAGCAAGCAGACAAATGATCTAGAGCCCCAAATCTAATTTTCTTCAACGATTCCGGCTTCCAGAGATGTTCCGAGCTATCCAAGTACTCAGCACCTATGGCAGGAGGAGTCAGATTTTTAGCTGATTAGAAGGGAGGCTCTATCTTAGAAACCCTCCGGACTGGCCCCTAGCTGCCCACTCCACCTCCTCCCCAGAGATTCCCATCCACACTGCAGGGACTGCTCAGGTTTCTGCTAATTACTTACTCAACTGCCACAAATCACAGCCTGATGTATTTAGAAAACACAAAACTGGAGCGAGTTTACCTTAACTGCCTAGAGCTTGACTGCCATTTTAGGGCCAGGGGTGTAGTTTTTCATTGAATATCTGAGCTTTTTTAATTTGTTTTGGTAATGTTAATGTGACCTCTGAATCAGGGCAGTAGAAAGTTGCCTCTTCCAAAATTTTCTGCTTGGTGAGACCAAATACAAAGCAATTCACTATAGAGATATCAGAACTGGCACAGACCAGCAAAGAATACATTATATTTAAAAATGTAACACACAGGTGCTCAGAGGTTAAGCTCACCTATTCTGGTCTCAAGCTGACATGACATAAAATCAGAGGTAGAACAGCTTTTGTGAACCGAGCTGAGGGAACAGGCCATTCATTAAAATGTCATCCTGAAAAACTGGAGATAGGTGACAATAGTTTAAATAGAAAGCAAAAATAGAATGGGGGCAAAAAAAAATAAATCCCTATTTAGCAGTCCAATAACATTTAAAAAGACTTGATAGTAGCTGGTTAACCATGGTTTCCAGAAAAACAAAAATCTCCATGATTTAATGTGGAAAGAGAAAAATAAAGACAAACTCAGCACTACAAAACAAAAGGAAACACATTCTCTGTCTTTAAGGCTAAACTCAGCCAACACCTGTGTATCATCTAAATTTAGGGAGACAAAGCTACATCACACCCCTCACAAATACCTGTGCCCACCCTACTAACCTTCCACAGAGAAATCTTAGGTGCTTTTTTTAGGATGTGTGCAGCATCCTATTATGTGGAGCTGTAAAGAAGTTAGTGCCAGAAGGGCAAAGCTGGGAAACGCAGCCAAGAAAATCATAGCCTAGAAGTTACAGTGGTGGCAGAAAGAAGATTTGCTGCTGTCCTGGGGCTAATGGGGAGAAGTGGATGATATTTAGTCCTTTCCCGTCCTACCAGTCTCCACTCCTGGGGACGGGATTTGAGTTCGTTTGACTGAAGCAATCGAATAAAATGGAGATGTCATGCTGGAAGGAATAGCATGGCTGGACAAACTAGAGGTCACAGGCTGGATTTAGCCTTCAGTGCCTGTCTTCTCTTTACTATGTGAAAAGACAAATAGATTCTTTATATATTCACTGCTATGTAGCACAGGTTTGCTTTGCCAAGATAAACACTAGAAATCACATTTTTTAAGTTGCGGAAGTTAACGCTGGTGTCCCTAACTGGGTTTTACAATTCTTGTTTAGGACAGCAAATTAGCTTTATTAAAGCACTGCTGTAAGGTAAGTAAACAACAACCTTGTTTTACAAAAGAAGAAGAGGTACAAGAGGTTGAACTGCAGCAGTTCCTGAAAAAGAACCCAGGATTTCCAATCCTCATACATAGCTACTTCCCACAGGCATCTATCTCCCTATTGCAAAATAAAGCTTTATAATTTCCAAGTGTTTTACTGCATTGATGTGGAGATAGTGAAAAGCAGTGCTAGAGGCTTCCTCAGCAGAGCACAAAGATCTGTACAGAAATGCAGTTTGATGCAGGCTGTAGGATCTTTTCCTTTCCCTTAGCATACTCATTTAACAGGTCTAACACATAAAGAATGTGCTCCAGAAATTGGTGCTGAGTTGGAGAGTCCTCCAGTGATTCAGTCTGACTCCAGGCTTGAATTTCCTTCACTATTTGAAAGGAGTTCTCATCCGAAGACGCTGGCAGTCATAAATAAATGTACAGAGATTTGTGGCTACCAGCAAATTTCCATGATCGGTTAGTTTGGATCTGGGCTAAATATGAACCGAAGCTGAAGAAGTTACAGGTCAGGGCACTGATGTATACGTAAGGCTGTCAATAAATGGAAAAGTGCAGCCCCAGAATGTACTACAGGTAGTTTCAATCTCATCCAGGCATCTCAAAAACAGACTTTGGGTTTATTGGGTGCTTCTCCTGCCTCAGGCACAGGACACTTAACTGCACCACTAATTGACATGCTCAATACATAAGCATTGAGGGCTGCAGATATGCTGCGCATAGCTGATGGAAGTAGTAAATTTCAGGCATTTCCCCCCTTTTGTACAGCAACGCTTAGACTTTTTCTCCCCCTTCAACTGGAGGATGAATGGAAGGAGTGAATCCAAGGCAAAGAGTTTTGTAGGTTTGTGTAGAAGGGGAGGAAAGGCCCCCAGCTTTCCTGAAGTCCAAGTAAATACAGAATACTTCTTTTACTTGGCACTAAGTCATGGGGCAAGAAACTGGGTGGAATGGACTCAATCCCTAGAAGAAAAGACATAGGTCTTCTCACCTATCTGTTAATAAACAGGAAAAAGATCTGGTAGCACATCCCATTCTTCATAGCATTTTGCATTTCAGTGTGGCCATTTACATCCACGTGAAATGACAGTAAAAAGTCTGCAAATTAGAAGAGTCAGAGTTTACACCCACTTTACTCCTGTAAAAACATGCGAGATGAAAAGTAGTGGAGATGGGGGAGAAATAAATTTGGCACTGATGGTCGAAGTGGTAGGAAAGAGGAGTTTGTAATGCTTCCATGAAATCCTCATGGCAGACTGTAGAAGAGTCTTTCAAGCGCAACACTGAGCCCTTCCTACACTTGGACCCCATCATGCCCTATGGGCTATACATGGCCCTAAGCCCTTGTCAATCGCTGTGGTGCTCCTTCTTTCACACAACTGGTGCTGTAGCACAGGGTGAGTTATTTGACAAGCAACATGCATTTCTCAGATCATTATTACATGCTTAAAACCCAGGAATGAAATGGTGGCACAGATGTAATACAGGAACACAGTACCCGCTCCCCTGGGAATCTTAATGGCACTGCTGTGCACTTTTGAACCAGACAGAAAAGTCAAGAAGGTATGTAATAAAATATAAGTGAGCTTCTGCAGAACAAGTCTGATCAAAATCCCCGCCAATGTGTTCCCCCATTCACCATTTCACTTCTTTTAATCTTTGTGTCAACTTTCCCATGTTTCAAATAAACCAGGAACTATTAATGCATTTTCTTTCATTTCAGGAACCAGGCAGGCTCTGGGCTTGGGACTTGGTGACTGGAAACAGTTATTTTGCCTCAGCATTGAGTCTGCATGAACATAAAATGCTTTGGAAGCCACGATGGCATTAGCAACATAATTCTTTCAATGTTACCTATGCGGTGTAATTCCAACCTTTTTTTAAAATTCGTTGCCTGCCAGGCAAAACTATTCATGCATAACACATATCTTGGACTTGGACACAATATTACTGACATTATATTATTCCCTATTTCGTCGTGGAAGCTCTGCATTCCTGGCAAACAGGAAAAAAAATAATAATCTTACATCTCTCATAAAGAAATACCTCTCAACTATGTCTTTATTTACCATTTCTGAGCACTGACTCGAAGCTTGGTATCAGTATAAGAGTTAGTCCTGTTCTTCCTTTTCATAAAGTTTTGAATTTGTTCGCATTATTCATAAATTACCTTCAAAAAGACATTAAGAGAGAGCGTGCTTTACAACAAGCTCAACCACAGTACAAGTAACAGCATGTGTTACAAAGAAGGTATGTATCAGTCATTCTTGGGGTAATTCTAGCTGGAACAAAATAAAACATTAAGCAAGTCTGAGGTAAGCCTCTAATTTTCCTCTGAAAGCCTACATTCTGCTAATATTCTTCACGCAACACAGTGTCACATTTGAGCTTTGCTTTTTGAACCTAAGCTTCTCACTAACCACCTTGAAAATAAATATTGGCTCCCAAGAAGCAATATGTATACATGTGGTAAGGGCAGTGCATCCTGGACATTACAGGGCTGCAGAGATTCAGGAGAAAAACCTTCAGACCATGCCAGGCTGACTGTGTCAATAGTGTAGTGCTTGCTCATGAGGTTTGCAGACTACGGAAATTTTGGCCTTTCTGAGTGCAGTTCTTACCTCTGAGCACAGACGATCAGTGTCTGACCCATGGGGTGCTAGCAATGGAAATCCTCCTGGTTATGGGAAGTCCCAGGACCCAGCATCAGGTCTGCACTAAGATGGTCCATCCCTACCACTCATCTCCATAAGCACGACAGAAGAATGGCCAAGGATGGCTTTGATGGATCATAGAATCATAGAACCATAGCATGGTTTAGTTTGGAAGGGACCTTTAAAGGTCATCTAGTCCAACCCCCTGCAATGAGCAGGAACATCTTCAACTTGCTCCGAGCCCTGTCCAACTTGACTGTGAATGTTTCCATTCAGGTGGCAGCTACCACCTCTCTGGGCAACCTGTTCCAGTGTTTCACCAGCCTCATCAGAAAAATATGTCTTCCCTATATCTAGTCTGAATCTACCCTCTTTTAGTTTAAAATCAAATAATTTCTAAGGGCTAGCACTGGGTCAAAAGTAAAAGAAACTCAGCCTTTGAGATAATTAAAAACAGCCTGTAACCATGTTCTAAGTTGTCCCACTGGCTGCTTGGGGGTGATTCACCTGATCAAAGTTATTTTTAAGGTGTTTCCAAGAAGGTGTTTTTGAGGAAGTCAGTATGATTTACACTCTTGGCTTTGTACTAGATAATAGTAGAGTGATCATGATAAATATGCAGAATTAAATTGTGGAGCAGAAGTCAAACTGGCAATGGCTACTGGCATGGGCCTATCAAACATTCAAGCCTCTGACCCAGGTGTGTCAGGTTCTCCCCCCATTTTTAACCACATCTGAGTGAACATTTCTTTCCAGGATTATATGGAGCACAATGATAGTACAAGGAGTACAATGCAACATTTGTACTAGCAAATTATGCAAAATATCATGTGACAATTTCTTGGCAGTTTCAAAATAAGGAAATAGAGCTAAGAGGTCTTTAGGGTGACAATACATCCATTGATGGAGGGAAGTATTTGGTTTTCCCATCTCACCACTGTGATTTTCTAAACAGAGAAATTGTCAGAAACTAGTCTGCTTCAGAATCTCAAATGACAGGGCTCAAAGATTTCCTTGTTGCTGTAAGTTCTCCTTTCTTTCACTACACCTCCTTCCAGGGTTTATATCCCTGTGCATAGCTGTTTGCTCGGCTAAAGCCTAAGACAGAGAGATGATATGGCTATTTCACGGGAGCTACTCAGTGAGGGCAATCTTGGGTCTGTGTATTACAGCTGCGGAGGGCTGTGCCTGCACCACAGCAGCGGCACTTACGGTGAGTTCGCAGGCTGCAACAGTGCTGCAAGCCCTGGCAGCTGTTTTGTGAGGGTCCTGGAGTGGTGGGGTTAAAAAGGACAGGAAGGCAGTCAGTATCTGAAAGCATCTGTTCCCATATAGGGGTGGGCTGCAATAAAATCCACTGCTGACTGAGGCCCCTGCCACCTCTGCAATGCCTCTGAAAACACCAGTTTCATGTGGAGCCTCTGGAGCTGTTCCAGAAAGTTACTCAGTTTTTCAAAGTGCAAAGCAACAAAGCGAGCGCTGCTACTGCCGAGCCAGTACCCCCCCAGTCACGTTACCTGAGCTGCGGTTGTGCCCTTGGCTGTGGGGAGCAAACTTTTCCAAAGAAAAACAGTCAAGTGCGATGGGCATGTGGAGAAGGCCAGCCACGCAACCCTGAGCAACAGCTTGCATCAATGCAGAGTGAACACACGGTCGCAGCTGTCTGGCACAGTTATGTTTTCTGTCTCTGTCAGGACCTAAACAACCTACCTTGGGGAGCAAGGATGAAGGAAAACAGTGGAGAAGATGGAGACCAGGGCGGTCCACAGGAAGACACAAACACGATTGCCAGAAGAGGAGAAAAGAACTTCATACAAAAGTTATTTTCCATTCTATTCAGAAGTAAATTTAGCCTTCTAACAGAAATCACTTAAAATACATGACAGTCTCTGCTACCGTTTTGGCAAAAGTGACTTTTCCTTCTGAGTGGCCTTTCAGGATTGTTTTTGTCCTGCTGGTTTCCGCATTTGGCCAGGCTGATCTCCTGCCAAGAGCTGCTGCCGAGCTCCACGCCACTCTGATCCTCACAGGACCTCTACCAGTCCTACCTCTCACCTCAGGATCAGGAACAAGAGGGTGGTCTGGACAGGCATCCCTGGGAGAAGGTGACCTCTAAATGCGCCAACCAAAGGGAGCCATGCTACTGCCAAGAAGGGCCAGCAGTAAATCACACTCTGTTGCCTCTCACATGTAACCGTTTAAAGTCTCTAGAGAAAGGAAGAAACCTCTCCTTCCTACCATGTCCGGTAGGACATTTCTTACTGACAAACCAGGCTGGAATAAAACACCAGGACCTATGCCAGCACATACAGAAGTAGAAGCAGATGCAAACTGTGCATTGTTCTTCCAGGGATGAAGTGACACAAACCCCAGAAATACAGGACCAGAATTTTCCATTTAAAAATTATGCCAGGATTTGTAAACCTGATAGAACCTCAGGATTTCTACCGTTCTGATTCATAAATCAGTGATTTCCATCCCAAGGGTAAAGAAAGGATTTATATTTGAAAGCATATGTAGGATTTATTGGCAGGATTTGTACTGTAAAGGCATGGAAGGATTTGTAAACCTAATTTCTGACTTATAAAAGCTTTTGAGGATTTTTGTGTGGTAAATCCAATTAATGTAATTTTAACATCATGATTAAAAATCAGGCAACCCTGCCCCCCCAAATTTCAAACCATGTCACATCCTCATCAGTGAGAGGCGCTGGAATAGTAAAGGTTCCCTGCCATCGAGCGAGGTTGTCTGGAAAAGCCTCAGCTGCCTACCACGGAGACCAGGGAGACAAGGAGCAAGGCTTCCAGCCAGTCTGGGTGCTGGAGAAGAAGAAACATTGACAGCCTTCAACTTTTTTCTCAGTACCTTCTTTGCTTGTTCATCACCCCCCCTCCTGAGCCACAGCCAGGCTCAGAGAGGCTGACGGGACACCACCTCCTCCTTCAGTCCAGGCTGCGTCCCCTCTCCCAGCTCATCCAGGGCAGTAGATATAAAGGAAGGAAAGGATCTGGCGGGTGATCAACCCACAGTTTGGGACAGCTGTCTGCAGACCATGGCTGTCTCCAGGCTGACGAGCCTGATGACACCTCCTAAGGCTTTGACTCTGGTGGACTTTTCTTCTGCGTCTGTCCCCGTCTGGGTCAGAGCACCCCCAAACACACAGAGTGATAGCTCAGGTCACAGTGTTCACAGCACTGCTTCCCACTGGCACGTCTTCGCACCAGAGAGGCTTGTGCGTCACTAAGGATGCTACCATCAAGCTTATTGCTACCTGCAAGACCAAGATGGGGACACTGCTAATCCTTGAAATCCCATACTGCCCGAACTGGAGAAGGTATTCTGCATTATCTCTGCAGGGTTGGTTTTGAGGACCTCAACTAATTTAGATCCTAAATAGATTTAGGTTTTCAAACTCTACTGGACTCAGGTGCCCAGGGTCTGTGAGGGGCTGCAGGGCCCTGTGTGAGGAGGGCCCGGGGCTGCCCGGTGCCGGACACAGCCGGTTCCAGCCGGCTCCAACCCCCCCACCGCAGGGCACGGCTGGGCCCCGCAGCCACCATGGCGGCGCCTCGGGGAAAGCCGGGGTAAGAAAGGGCAAAGCGCTGCCCGGCAGCCAGGGCTGAGGGGAGAAGTGTGAGAAACAGCCCTGCAAACCCCGAGGGGAGAGGGGGAGGAGGTGCTCCAGGCTCCTGCAGCCTGTGGTGAAGGCCACGCTGGAGCAGAATATGCCCCGAGGGAAGCTGCAGCCCATGGGATGGAGCCAGGCTGGCACAGATTTGTCCTGAAGGTGTGCCGCCCATGGAGAGCCCACAGTGGAGCAGGGAAAAAGTGCACAGAGGAAGGAGTAGCAGAGGGCAGCTGTTATGGTCCAACTGCAACCTTCTGTTCCCCCAAATCCCCCTGCGCTGCTTGGAGAAGGGGGGAGGCAGAAGAGTTGGGGATGAAGGACTGAAATTGAGCCAGGGAAAAGGGGAGGGGGGGGGGGGGGTAGGAGGGGTAAGGTGGTACAGGTTTTGTCCTTGTTTGTCACCATCCAACTCTATTCTAACTGGCAATAAATGAAATTAATTTTCCCCATGTCAAGTCTGTTTTGTCCATCACGGTAATTGGTAAGCGATCTCCCTGTCCTCATGTCAACCCACAAGCTTTTTCATCTTATTTTCTTCCACCTGCCCACCTGTTGAAGAGAGAGAATGAGAGCGCGGGTGGGTGGGCATCTGGCAGCCAGCCAAGGTCAGCCCACCACGGAAACACACGAGAAGTTGGCACAACTCAGGCTGCTGAGGGAGCAGCACCCGTGCTATCCTTTTTCCATGACTAAAGTTTCACATTTTGTAATTCTTCCTTGCCAGTTTGTCAGTATTTTTACTTGTTAACCTAATTACAAGTTCACATTTTAGAGAAAAACAAACTACTCTATTCTTGACCTTTGAAACAGCTAATGCAAGACAAAAGAATTCCAAGTGCTTAATTATCCACAAGAAATGAGTTGATTACAGTAACATTAAAACCAACCGGTATCACATATGCACTTGGATTTTAACCAGTCTCTTTTTTGCATTCAAATTTGCCAATCAGTTTCTAAGTCTCCCATGTCAGCAACTAGAACAGCCTGTGTCTTTCCAAACAATGAAAATGACTTTTAAAGAAACTGAATTCTAACTTTAGGGCCAACTGTCTGGAGGGTAAGATCAGGGACCGAGTCCATTAGCTATGCCAGGCCCTGCTAATCTGCATCTGGTGAAGATTTGCATAGAGATGCAGTTAGTGGAGCAAGGGACCAGAGATCAGAAGAAATAGGTTGTGAGTGTTGATATAAATCCATCCCTTGCTCACTTAAAATGTTTAGACAACTCGCTTCATCTCATGGTGCCTCACTGCAAACGTGGGGCAGGGGAAGAAATTATTTTCTGCTACTTCCAAAAGGAGCTATAAAGCAGTATCTGGTTCCTAGCAGCTTTGGGATTGCAAGCAGTATAAAATGTGGAGGTAATTCTGATTTAATTTCACTCTTAAATTCTGTCAAAGTGCATCCAGTAAACAGGGAATATTCTTTATTATTACAAACAGTACCACAGGGTTTCAACCAACACTGAACCTACTCAACCAGGAAAAAAAAGAAAATAAAACAGACTGTGCACATGTTCACAGATTTGGGAACACTTGATTCCTTCGATGCATTTATAGGCGGAGCTGACGACAGCTTGTCCAAGGCTGCCAGAGCTGAGAATTTACCTGCAACTTTCACCGGTCCTAATCCATCACTGCAACCTGAATTGTCTCCTTGATACTTTCACAAAATGAAGGAAAAGGGAGGAAATCCCAGTACTAGCTGAGATAATTCTGATGAATCACAAAAACTATAGTATGACTGGAACATGTGTTTCTCTCCCACGCATCAGAAACAGGGACAATGCAGATAATCCCCCACAAACCACTTGCTCGGTAAAACAATTAGTTACTGACCTTATAAAGGTTTAACAGGATAAAAAATCCTGCTAACAGAACAGCACAATGTAGAATTAAGTTTTATCTTTCGACGAAGAAACCTCATTTGTACTAAAATATTGGGTGATTTATATTTTCTGTTTCAACAGATCGTTTAAGATTTAACAGATTGCTGAATAAATTGTTTAAATATGCAAATCGTCTGGGCATTTTGTAATATTTCTCCAAGGGCTTTTTCCCAGTAGTTCTCACCAGATCATGCAAATTACTAGTGATTCAGAAAAGGAAGCATATAATATTCTAATTGACAGAGTGTTTATTTCAGCTTCAGTTCTTTTACATCTTCCCTCTCAGATAACTAGAAACATATGACCTCCAGGAATCCCCATATTTTGTGGGGCTTATGACAAAATCGAGTATTAGGAGAGACAGAGCACAGGAAATTAAGTGTTTTATGTAGATAAAATGAGCTGACTTGGGGAATACAAATAGTACTAAATTACACTATATAGTCTGTCCTGTACACCTAATTTCCATGATAAACGATGAGCTGTAATGGGCATTCATGCATTCCTTGCACGGCATCTCCAGAACTTCATTTCGCCTCTCCCCATGTCCCACTTCGATGCCGGCAGCCGCTGCATCCCGGAGGTCCGGGGGCAGCTCCACAAAGGCAGCGCCGGCCATCGGGCTCGCCACGACCGCGATGCTCGGGGTGGGGGCTGCTCACCCGCCTGTGGTTTCCACCGCCACACGCAGCTGCAGCCAAACCCCGTTTCCATGAAGCACTCCCGACTTGATGCTCAGGGAATCTACCTTTCCTCCCCAAAGCCACAAGAAGGAAAAGAGGTTTTCTCCTGAGTTCCCGTAACTGCCTCCTGAGACTACCTCTTTAATTACCCTACTTAACCACCAGCAGCCCAGAATATGAACCTCTGGGCCTGAAAAGGAAAAAAAAAAAGACAGCTTTTTTCGTAACAAGTCATGCACTGATTTTACTTACCCGCTACCTGGTGAAAAGGGCAATGCATTTGTAATTGCATTACAGAATAACATTAGACACAACATTACTTTTTTTTTTTTCCTGTTTTCTTAAAGCTCAGCCTCTGTGCCAACCTAGAGAGCAAGCAACACAGACTGCACTCAGTCCCTGCTAGCCAAATGGTTTCCCTCGTACACTTCTGCTAAGAAGCAAACCCTACAGCGGCAGATTTGGGTACGCTGGCTTCAGCATATGTGCAGTTCCCCAGTGATCCACTTCAATCAGAATCCGAAAAGAGTGATTTGAGCCCTGCAGCGTGGTGTGAGCTCTGCTACCTCATGCATTATTTCAGCATGAAATATTTATAAACTGGAGAACAGGGGCAGGCTCCTGCTTTAAAAAATGTAATGAATTTTTTTATATGTATGAGCGTAACTTGTAAGAATCTGCAACTTGTTTGACATCCTGGGTTTAATAGCCCAGTCCCCACTCCTCATCCATACAAAAGGTCACCTCGGAACCAATTTCTCTTTAAAAATGAAACTGAGACTAAGCAGGTATTTTTATATCTGAAGACTAACTTTGCTTTTCTTTACATTAGCTCTCAACACCACACCTGTACATTTTTTTTTTGTAGTAAAGGAAAAATAACAGTATTTGTATCATAATTATCTTTCTCCTGGCAGCAGTTTGCATTCTCTAATTAAAATGGTGGGCACCATCGCAAAACTGGTCCTTGGAAACCCACCAGGGATGGACGGTGGCAAACCTGACAAGGGCCAAACCAGTATTCCCATAATACAAAGCGGTCAGTGGAAAAACCCACTGGCAGGTAGATCCTCTCACTCTGCCAGATTACACCTGTAAAATGTAACTCCTGTTTCAGTTAGAAACCAGCAGTTGAGACTTCAAAAAAAGCTGCAGGTAAATTGGTCCCCTGTGGGCACTGGGGTCCTCAGTGAGTGCAGTCTTACAGCTTGGAGGACTTGGGGCTGAAGAGCACAAATCTCTGCAAATTAACCTTCTGCTTTGACGTGTTACTCTGCTAACGAATTCCGCAGAAGCAGTTACACGATTGACCTGTTCTCTGTAGCACTGATGAAGCTTTACTCTTTTTTTACCTACAGATTTAGAAATATTTACCAGGAGAGAACTAATTGATTCTCAGGAGAACAAACCCAATTTTACTTCCTTTGAAACATCAGGAAAATCATTCCAGATGCATAGCACCTCGCAAGCAGGAATACAGCAGTTGTTACTACCTAGCATTTCTCAAGTCATTTGAGTACAGAATAACTAATTACTTTTATTTTTCATGAGACATGAGAATGATTTCATATATATTTTTTGTATTTCCTATTTGGCAAAACAAAGGCTAACTGACCTGCCTTCCACTCAGCCCTAAAACATGTCCTATCTCTATCACCTGCTACTGTACGCCTTAATTTATATTTCCTCCAAGCCTGCACTATAAATAGACTTCAACAGAAGTACTGCGTGTGCAGAGATCCTTATAAACGCCAGGACCACTGTGAAGCCAGCCCAGGGAGCCAAGAGGCTCCCTGGAGCGTGGAGCTGAGTGCCTGAGCACGCCACGCAGCCTGGAGCGCAGCCTTCAGAGGGAATGCGCAATTCATAAGCGTCCTGGTTTAAACAGGCCACAAAAAAAAACCCCTTAAGTTCAGTAACAGAACGCTACAAATTAGTTATAACTTGGATTATCTGCAGAATTTTACATACCTGGTTTTGAACCTGCTCTGTTTAAACATCGGGGCAGATGCACCACAGCTAAGGTAGCAGATGCAAATCCTCTGAAGACAAGACATTTGCGTCCCCTTGCTAAAGGGATAATGGAGAGTACTAAAGTGAGTTGCTAAAAAAGATTACGCTTTTACTTTTTTAAAGGTAGCTGGTCTGGCTTTAACCACTTACCTCAGTACAAGGAATCTTCCAGGAAATCAAGCATTTGCTCATGTTGATAACTTTTTTCCCACCTGGGGTCATCACTCCCCTTTGGTCATTAATTCCCAGAGAACATCACCTGCTTGAGTGACAGATACTGCAGCGAAAGGTACTATGTGGGGAACAAAAGTCTGTACTTAATCTGTTTCTATCTTGCTGGACATAGCCTTACCACCACCAACAAAAAAGGCTCCATTTTACTCCGAGCAGCACAGGCTGTGCTCAACCTGTGCCATCTGGTGCAGACACACACGGTAAGCACCTATTTAAATTTAGAGAGCAGTTACAGCATGACCCGCAGACCACGGCAGTAGATATTCATGTCTAAGCAGCATTATGTGCTTCCATTATCAACCTGCCTTTTAAGTGGAGCCCTAAAGCCGACAGCGCATTAGCTATTTTTGCAGGCATTGCCTCTGTTACACACTGCCTTCTTCATGGCAGTATAACTAATTCACTGGAAACTGCCGACATGGACTATACATTGCAATATTCACTGTCCTGTTTCTTGGCATTAAGCAAACGGCTTCAAAATGTATCACCTTCACATCAAAGTACCTCTCTTGGAGCCAAACTCTGCAGTCTTGTGTTTAGTATATGACTTTGCTTCAGGTTCTAAATGGAGATTATACTCATTTTTAAATGCGCTGCTTGAGAGCTTGAGACATCCATAGGAGCTGTAATAAAATTTATGTCCATGTGATCAGTACAGAAATACTGCTATAAGATCAGCAGTGAAATGATTTGATAGCTTCGGCCCACTTTTTTAACTGAAAGGGGTCCAGCTCCCAATAACCATAACTGGCTATTAAGCCACCGTAACTGGTGCCAGCCATGATGCTGACTGGCCGACTCAGCAGTAGGACTGAAAAGCAAATGCCATTTCTGCTCAGATGGAGGAGGAGAGGACAGGATTACCGCCAGGAAGGTGACAGTCCTTCAGTCTCCACAGCCCAGGTGAAAGTGAAACTTTCTGCTGATTCCCTGGGAGCTGAACTGGGGCCCAGGTTTTGAAAGAAGTTCATTACAAATAAAAGAAATGAAAAAAAGAAACCATCTACATGGGTTACAGCAAATCCATACACTCTCAGCACAATCACTTGTACTTACAAAATAAACAGCATTTTAATCACCACTTTGGCCCTTGTATAACAATTCAAGAAACATTACAACACGCCTTAGCATAAAACTACTCTGGTTCCCACTAAACACGAAGGCTTTCAGAAACTTGTACCGGTGCTGGAAAGGTCGCTTAGGTTCAGACATTTCTCTGTTTTTCCCAGTTGATGCTTCTTTCTTACGCCTTGTGAGACCCCGCCTAGCAGGCTATCTGAAAGCGCATCCCCTCCTGCCTTGCAGACCTCACTGGATTAAAATGTCTCCTCCTCTTCCTCCTCACTGCCCAGGTGAGGTGCTGGTGGGAGGCCTTGGGGATGGGTGGTCACCTCCACGTGCGTGCGGGTGAGCCGGGCACGCGCGTGTGCGAGCTGCCCATGCAGCCAGAGTGCCAGCAACCTGGCAGAAAGGGGACGTGATTCATGAAACGTCTTCGGCCGGCTTCTCACATCCCAAAACCAGGCTGGGCTTCCAGAAAGAGAGGGATTAGGTGGACGCTGTTCCTCCTCAACCCCTTTCAGCTCTACCCCACACTCTGCAGGTCACTCTGCAAGACGGAAGAAACGTCCCTGGGAACTGGCACATTTATGTGGAGGATGACAATCTCTGCCACTCCTTTCTCTGCCACCTCCTTCCTGCCCCTCCTCGAACACAAAGCACCCCTGGAGGCGGCAGATACTATCACCCTTCATTTCTCATACCTGCCTGCCGAGCCCTGCCACCGCCTTTGTGAGCTCCTCCGGACAGACAGCTGACCATGAACTAATACAATTCTGTAAAGTCAACCAAACTGATCACTTGACAGAGCTATTAAATGACAACATGCAGGCAACAACTGATTTGCCAGGGAATAATCAAACACTCTGAGAACTTAAAAAGAAGCAAAACAGTAATTTCACCCTGACTTTGGGTGGGAGAGGCTTTAAATCAAGGCAGTGTCTTCTTAAAGTTGCTAGATCCATGCAGTCAGCCACGGGGAAGGCAGTCCCCTTCAGCAGACAGTCTCTGGACAAATCTCTAGAGCCTATTTACTGTACAAAGTTGGATGGTACGACATCTTGGTTCACCAAGAGATGGAAGAATGCGAAAAAGACTCTATACCAATAATGCATTGCTATAATGATTGGGTTGCAACCATCATTTCCATCTATTTTATTTCAGGGATTAAAATGGCACACATGAACCATGCATCAACCATCGCTGTGGACATGAACCAGAGGCATTTATTACCAGTCCAGTTTTACAGCCTCAACAAGATTCCTATTGACTTCAAGATAAATCAAGTTGACATTTTCCTGACCATTGGAAATATGTTTTCAGACTGTAGAATTAAGCCTGAGACAGACATATAAAGGCAGACTTTTTGATTTTTTTGAAAAAGACAGTCTTGAAAATATCTTGCTAAGATACAACTAAAAAAATCCTATTTCATAGATTAAATATAACATTGCTATGAAAAATATGCTAAGTAGCTTAAGAGAATGAATATGCTGTTACCAAAATCTATTTCAAACAAGATAGAGCTTATTTTCACTCTCTTTTCGACCTTTATTTGAGAAGATGCCCTGAAACTCTAGGTATTTTGTATTACATCTGATAGCACTAATTCAAAAGTGTTTTCAACCTATATTCCCAGCACAATCCAACCTCTTCCCCCTCACTATGTAATTCACCATCTTGGACAGCTTTCAGAAATGGGAATGCAGTCACATCTGATTAAGAGTTTATTTATTACATTTCATGATTTAGCAGAAATAATGTAAAGATGTTAGTGGAAAGTATGGAAGGTTCAAGAATGAGAGTAATTGAGCAAGCAGAGCATGCAAGGGCTTTTTGAGGAGTGCACGTCTGTTTTCTTTTTTCTTTAAAAAAAAAAAAAAGAACAGGAAAGAGCCACGGTGCCAAGACTAAAAAGTCAGGAAATAAGTGCACCAAAGTCAGCATACATAAAGACATGCAGTTTTCCAATACAGGGGATAAAATTTGGTCACAGAAAGCAAGTCTCCGAAAAGCTGGGGTGACTCCACAGGAGACCACCTGCAGAAAGTCTGAGTCTTTTGAGGTATCCCAGAGCCTCTCCCTTGGAAGCAAGCCTCTCTGGATACGTGGAAATGGTATCTGGGATCCCTAAATTCTTTTGAACACAGGGGCTGGAAAGCACTTTGTTATGTTTTTAATTAGGTCGCATAGATCACTTCTCATTGTATTGTCACTGAATTCCTGAAACACCACAATAAAAATGACACTTAATTAGAAAGCTGAAATTTTTATTACTTTTTCTTAATGTGCTAACTTCACAGGAGAACATATCTTGTTTGTGTTCAGAAAAATTATGCCACAGAAAACAAGAAAAAACCCATCCCTGCACTGCTTTGCTAGTTGTTCACCCTGGCCAGGAGGTACTACTTCTGCAATGAAAAGGCACACTCTATCCTCTGGGCCTTGTGCTTCTGGTTTGAGAACTAATCCAACTAATATTTCGCCTGGCACCATCTATGATGAATTTTGGTTGTAATCAGTAACAGCTGGATTAAGTCCAGCAACATATTTCATATGAGCTGGCAAAGAATTTTGGCCATCAAAAGCCCAAGCCGCTTACAGGTCTGAAACCTCCCATAGCAAGATTAGAGAGGACACCTTCTGCACTACCACCACATGCATTAAGGGGCCAAGTTTAAATCTGTATACAGATATACATGCCTTATACATTGAAAACATCACTGTGGAAGCCATATATGAACATTACAATCCCATTGCTCCGTGATAACCATCTAATTGAAGGCTGCACCACAAAGTATACAAACAAAGAACAAATTAAGGTCACAGAAACCCCCTTAAACCTGTCATCTAAGAACTTCCAAAGTGCATTCATTTAAAAAGTATCTTTCTCACACACACCTGTTTAGGACCAGCGATTTTGCATTTACATCCTAGGTCCTGATTGGCACTGGAAACTTTTCAGTGCTAGTACTCATCCCTGAAGGACCTCACTGCAAACAGCCCTCATTACATGATAACTCTTTGCTCCCTCCACTTTTTGACATGCCAGCCAGTTCTTAATCCTTTGAACTTCTTAATGAAAGAGTAGTTACACAATGGCAGCGTCCTGTGGAAGGTCACCAATCTGTCTCTTGAGAGCGCTTCCCTGGCACATGGCACGGAGAACAGAGCTGGGATCCTGCTCATGGGGACGGACAGCTCTGGGACACACACCTGCTGGGAGGATGGGGCTCCCAGCCTGGGAGAAGCAGCCGCAGGCATTGAGGGCAGAGGAGTGACACCACCACAACGCACAATTTCCTCTGAAGAGATGTCTTGCTTGCAGTTCGGCTCCCTGGGTGGAAGCAATGACAGCTCTCACTCAGAGGCTGCAGCCCGACCTGCCTTGGGACAGCTGATCCGTGCCTCTGTGCATCCCTACAGCACGAGAGGCACAGCATGGTGTACCCCTGGAGAACATCAGCGATGACACCGGGTCTATGCGAAGAACAGAAAGGAGAGCTTTTTCCTCTTAACTGTTATGGTCCTGTGGTGGACAAGTTGCACTTTCTAGCTCAAACTGTTTTTATTTTGGTTCTTGGGCCTGTTTGGAGGTGCTAGAGTGGAAGAGCAAATGCCCGGCAAGGGGAGCTCTTCCAAGTGACGTGCTCGTGGCCACGGCTTTTGTGGTGCTGCAGTCATCATGAGGGCTTTCCACGTACATGAACAGGCCAGGTAGGTGCAACAGAGACAAGTAAAATCAGCTGGCTATCTTCTGAGGAAGAAGCAGCTAAAAACCACGAGAATAAAACAGGACTGGAAACACTCGGCTACAAAACAGGGGGCAGTTTGAAGTTCAGCCTCAAGTAACTTCTTAAGTAGGTCACAGCACAAACCCCAAAGCTGAAGATTTGAATTTGCAGGGGTAGAAACCTCCAATCCCCATTTTATTGCACAGGCATCTGGACAGAAAGGTTTGTATTGCTCTTGCAAAGCCAATATGAGGATTTTGTTGATGATACCAAGGAAAAAAGTACTCCTCACACCTGAGCGTGGACAGTGGAGCTCAGGGAACCCTTATAGTGGTGAAGCTGCTGCAACCCTCTTCTGGACAGGCTAGAGACAGCCCGAAAGATTTAGTTTGCCAGTTTTGGAGGAAAATCACATAGTTCTTCTTACACTGGATCGTATTTTCAGCCAGTGCATGTCCATATAAATAAGTGACTTGAGAATTTTGCCCAGTTAATTGACAGTTTGTATCTCCTGACACAAGTTGAAAAAAAAAAAAAAAGAGTGATAAAAATATAGCAAGAGCTATAGCAGGGCTACTGGTTATGAAGGGGCTGTTCTGCCAGTTATTAAAACCATTCAACGCAAGTGATGGATAAAAGTAATAAATCAGCTGACTTGTTTCACATATCCACACATCCAATGTTTTCTGTGAGCAGAGCAAGCATTCAGCCTGGAAAAACAACAGCATCTCATTACAAAGCCCTATCAGCAACTGCAACATGCATTACATTATTGACACATAATGAAGCCAAAGTGAAAATCCTCACTCGAGGCATAGCTCCTTCAGATTTAAACAACAGCTGCTAACTGCTAACTTGCTTTCCAGTTACCAGTCTCACAGAGCAGTAATTGCTTTTCTCTTAGCTAGAAGAGGTACTACATTTTCCCTCAATGCAAAGGCTGTATCCCCATGGGGTGGCCTGGGAGCCTACCGGGAAGGTGCAAGAGGGCACCCATGCAGCAAGAGCATGTTGTCACCATCCGCGATGCCGGCGCGTTCTCCCCATCGAGGTCCCAGCCTCTCCCCAGCGGCCCCTCCAGCCACCCCCTACTCACCAGGTGAAGGCTGAGCACCAGGCTGGACCAACACACCCAAAACTGTGCTCCACGGCACCATGGGCAGGACAGGGAGGACAACATGCAGGTATCTACCAGTGATGGGCAGCAGGGTCAGGCGCCCGCTGAGTGAGCATGTTCAGCCGAAGAGCTCACAGCTACCGAGGTGCAACCTGCCCTTTTCCTTCACTTACAAAGCACAAATGCCACAAGCAATTCTCCTTTAAAGCCCAGTATAGGACGAGGCAGAGCACGAAAGTACCAAGCAGCAGTTTTCCATCTTTGACACTGCTCTGCTCTACCCCACAGAATCTGGGAAGCTGGAAGCTCCTCAGAAGAAGTCCTGGTGATTTTCTGGATAAGCCAGCAAGCCTCTCCCCACAGGAACCAACCTCCCCATATTTTAAGCAACAAGAACTTCCAAGTAACGCAACTTCTTCACAGAAGAGGTAAGTCAACCTTTAAGAAAGTCCAACCCAGTTGTTGCAAGTTCCTAGGGTTATTTGGGACTGCAAGTAGCTCTGTGATGACAACAAATCTCTGGAAGAAAAATAAACCAGAATTATACAGAAACTTAGCTGATGCTGTCTGAAAGGTACCTAACTATACCTGCACCTGACAGATTTCAAATGACATGGAGAGAAACTACCGGCATTACTTTTCTGAACTCCTAAAATTACCTGATGATCTAGTGGACACTCAGCAGACACTGGCCATCACAACAGCCTCCCTGCAGCCTCCCGCTGCCCACCTGCCTTGAACAGGAGTCCCCAGCATGGATTCCCAGCCCTTCGGAGGGGATCGCAGGGCTCTGCAGATGCCTACTGGGGCATCCTTCTGTGCAATTGCTCACAGACACACAGAACAAAATCTCTGTCCTAGGAGGTGAAAAAAAGACCCTCCCTCCTTTAAACAAGGATGCAGGGCTCAAAAAACCAAACAAACTTGCTTTGTAACGTGCCAAATCGGAGTGATGTAAACCAGGGATGTTCCCCGGCAGTGCACGGGCCAGTTGACATGCAGAGGTGACCGTCCCCGCTGGATGAAGGATACTGATCACCATCTGCTGCACAAACACCAGCCTGGAGGTCAGCTTGTAAGTACCCGCTGTCAGCTTGTGACTGCAGACGAATATGGGAGAGAGATCCTATAGCTACCAGCTTGCTGAGAGCTTCAAAATGTTTGAACAGCCCAGGCCCAAATTCTTACTTCCGTGGCTAATGCAAAAGGACCTTCCTAAGTCATCAGATCCATCCCCTGCTAGCACAGGCAGCCGTGCTAGAGAGGTCACGTCACAAGCTGCCCACACGTGCTCACACACCTACTTCAGAAGAAATGATGGCTGGGGAGGGGAGCGAGGAGAAATTTCCTCTCCTGAAGGAGAATATGGAATTTTAATGCAAAATAAATTATGTTAGAAGATAGTCACAATGTAAGCTTACCAAATACAGATGTTAAACAACACAGCTCCCCTCCTAATCTCAGCACATTATCTTAATGTAGCATATTATTCGAAACATACAGCAGACATGCCACTATGTTTACAGCACCCCTGTCATATAGTAATTTTGAAAGCATTATTGTCAAGCTGACATTTTATTACATTTGTGGAAATATGCTAATTCAATCATTAAGTTTTGTTCAACATTCATGAAAGCTCAGGAATAAAGATGTATTATGCTTTACTTCAGACAATTTTAAATGTTGTTGAAAATGGAGAATGAGGGCCATAACTTTTCATCCATCCCCCATCCCCTTGAAGCTCTATTCTTTCGCTCTCCACTGGAATTTAATATCAAATTATCCCTGCAAGGAGCCACTGGAGAAAAGCAATGCGAGGTAAGCAGATTGGCGATACTGTCAACATTTTCATAATTTCCATTTATGTAAATAGGCCATCTATTTCCAAGCCAAACACAGGGTTACTGCCGTGGACTGAACAAACAATATTAGCTTTCAGGCATGTAAATCTATTAGCTATCATCGGACACAGCCTCACTGAAGTCCTTGGGGACTAGGACCATGCAGCATAGCAAGTGGTCGGCAGACTGCAGTGCGGGAGAAGCTGTGCCCCAGAGCTGAGATGCCGGCAAAGAGAAAGGCAGGCAAAAAGAACTGTTGTCTTAAAAGAATGAGATGTTTGCACATGAGATGCTCTGACAAAAAGAGTTTTGTGGGAAGGTTACTAATTACTTAGATCAGATTAACACCAAGGCATCTCACTCACAACTGAGAGCGCTTTTGTGCCGGACATGGCACACAAGGACTCCTCAGGCGAAAGGCCATTCTCTATCCTGAGAGGTTTTCACCTGAATAGGCTTATCCACGGTGTATTTAATGTCTAGATTTGGATGCCAAAATTTGGCTCCAAGTAGTCAAAATTCTGCCCATAACCCAAATAATTTATCTTTGTTTGTGGCAGTTCATAGTGCTTTTAGAACTGAGGAGCCCACCACCACAGGGCCACGCTCTACACGGATGGCAGACAGGCAATGCCCAGACACTGTTGCCTCGCCTGACACGATACTGTGAGCATCAGACTGAAACAACCCACTATCGTGTTTTGAAACCCTGGGAAGATAATATGCTACACCAGTGGAAAGCAAAGATGATTACAAAGAAGCTGTATTCTTGACACAAAATATCGCACTCACAAAATTCTTGTTACTCTTCCAGGAACATCTCAAAGATTCCAAGAGAAGTATTTCAACAAGGTTTTGTACAAAATACTATTAAGAGTTGTTTTAGTCCCAACAACGAAAAGTTACGTGTTAAATTTATGCTGGCTACTTATTTTCTCTCCTCTTGGTTTACATTTCTAAAGCAGTAGATGAGGAAAGGCGCAAAAGCTCAGGGACTTCAAGGATTTGATCAAAACAAAAGAATTAAGACCCGCTGTCATGTATCATTTAAACACCATCATACTGTAAGTGCTACTTATACATAAGGAATTAATTTTGGCTCTCTCCAACGCTTGTCTTCCGTTTTTGAATTCTCCTCAGTCTGCTATCAGAATATTTCTGTTTCTGTTTCTCCACACTTAGGGGTCTATTGCAGAGGCATCGCGATGGGGGAACAAGCGCTCTGCAAGGCTCTTCCTTCCTCCCTGTTGACCACCCCAGCCAAAGTCGCAGAGGCCGGTGCTCCTGGCGAGGGGATCTCACAGCCTCCACTCAGCCCTCAACTCCCAACACCAAGTGCTGCCGACGGGCATCACCCATGTGGTGCTTCAGCAACACAGGTACCAGAACAGGCTCGCCATGCCAGCCAGTATTCTAAAGGGTTTTAGTGTTGTAGGAAAACGGGAAAGTAGAGTTGCAGAAGAAAATTGATTATAAGGTAATAATTGTGTGCATATACACACACACACACATACACACATATACATACCCACAATGTGTAGAAAAGGTAATAGGCAGCAGCTGCAACCCCCTGCCCTCTCCTTGACAAACTTCCCCTTCTCCCCAGTTTATGTTACCTTACCCAGAGGGCTGCAAACTGCCCCGGGGCGCTCTGTCCTCTGAAGTGCAAGGCGTCCCCTGGTGAAGCTGGAGCCTCCCCCTCCATGGTGGGACACGCCACTCTCCAAGGCTGACTGCTCTCCTCCTGTCCCAAACGGTTATTTCTATGCTTCTATGCTGTGCCTTGTGGGGGGGGGGCGGGGGGGGGAAGCACCAGCAGGGAGAGGAGGGGAGGGGAAGGAAGGAAGGGGCACTGCTTACATCCAGGCCCTCTCTTACCCTTCTGTTGGCAGGAAAAAGTCAAATGCATGGGCACACAGGAATAAGCAGTACAGAGTATCAGAGACCAAAACTGCAGTTAATGTGATAGCATAAACACACACATTTGGGACTGCATTTTATATGTTATTCCTAGTTTACTAACACTGGTGCCCTATGGACTGCTCAGCAGGTGGAAATAGCTACAGGGCAGCAGTACCCTGACTATACCATCATTAGATCACCTTGACCATGGACTGTTTGAAGGACTGGAGCAGAGACAGTTCGCACAGTCCCTTTATGCTTCAATAGCGGTGTAGCAAGTCCACAAGGCACCTAAAAATAAGGTTCACTGCATCTTGGCTGATGAACAGATGTTTCAACAATAGCTGTAGATCCTTAGTACCTCTTGTGCTTGTGACAAACTGTACTACGGGCCTCAATAAAGAGAGAGAAGCTGGAACATTCAGCATTAAACCAAGCCTCCCTTGTGAGCAAAAGGAATAACTCCATTTAATGATAGTAGTAAAAATCTCTTATCTGTGTGGATGAGCCAACAGAGGGAGACATGATGATGAAATGTGCCTGTCCAGTTTGTGGTATTAGTACCTCTCCATCCCATACTAAATACTTACCTATGGAGTAAGTCCCAGGAGTAATCTGTATTTTACACAAATAATTCACTCCAGATAAAATAAAAAAAAAAAGGTTTTTATGACAGCAGAAGTGATTCTAAAAGTAAACGTCACAACTTTTTTCTTTTTAAATAAAGAAAAATCATTGAGAAAAATTCATTTAGTTTCTTAATATTATATTAACTGTGGAATTTTTATCTAGTTGTGGTTATAAATCTCGAAGGAACTTGTGGCTGCACTGTGAATTAATAGTTCATTTCCTTTAATTTTTAATAACTCACTTATATACGATGAACTCTGTTTCTGTCCCTTAAAGAGGCACATTAAGAATAGAATGAGAGTTTATCTTTCCAGGACAATATTGTTCAAATATTGAATTAGTGCTACAGGTTTTATTTGGATTGGCTGCAATTACACTGTGTGCAGCATCAAATGGCCATCTTGCACAGCTTCTGACCCAGAAGTATCTTCATTAATAACCCTGCTCTGAGTTGGTGTGGTATTACTTACTACAGAGCAACGACTACAAACTAATCCTCTGAGAATCCTGTGAGCTCAGTGAAATCTCAGAATTAGCCAATAAAACAGAAATTCTCCAGCTGGGGGGTAGAGGAGGCATGCATGCATTGGAGAAAAGTAGGGGACTTGTGCAGGGAGCAGAGGAGTTAGCTGAGGTGGGATTTCTCCTGCGTATCTCCTGACCCTCCAGGAGTGACACACCTTATTAAGCAGGGCTCGAACGGGGAGCAAGGGAGCATGAAGTGGCAGCGAACATGGAAGGTACCATGGTGATTAAAAAAAAAAAAACCAAAGAAAAAGAAAAAATGGGGTTTTTCTTACACTTGGATTCAACAAGGCACTTGAGCTTACAACTTGTCCTATTAGAACCAGCTCATGAAATCCCCGCTGAAGTAATTAGCTTATTGATTTCCACAGGATGAGGACTCTATCCATTGCATCTACTCACTGCCTGGAAGTTACAAATGCATTTAACTCCTTTGCTGAACCAGTGCCTCGCAGACTATCTGAATTCTCCTAAAAACACTTGATGTACAGATGACTGAACAAAGGTAGAGATTCTTACGAAATTCAGAGGTGGACCTTTCCCCCACTTCAAAAAGAAAAGATGAACGGGTATAAAATAACAGACAGAAGGTAAAATTCTTATGAAGAAAGGACAGTCCTCTTGTGATCAACATAATCCCCAGGCTCAGTCTTTACGTCAGTCTTACTAAGTGTTAAGAAAACATTTATCTTTTACATGACCAAACCTTATGGGAAAATTCTACAGGCTTCCAAAACAGACCACTGCAAGTGATAAACACAAAATTATCTTTCCATTTCACTGAAAAAATCTTTTCAAAATAAACTGTGCGGTATAAGTAAGCTAATTTCATCGAATTCCTTATGAATGTTTATTTTTCCCCCTTAGAGTTTTCTGTAAGCCACAGAGAGCATTTCAGTGATTTATACCTTAATGCTGCCATTTTCAGGCCAAATTCTAACAATCTTCCAAATGATGAAAAACAGATGATCCATAGGGTTGTCAACAACTCGAGTTTTAGCACAAAACCATGCTAGCCTTTTTTCTTAAGAACAATGAAACTTGCATGTGTAGAAAGACTTCCAGTTTTCAGGAAAAAACGTATTTTAGTTCTTAAGGCTACCTACCAAAATAAACCCCCCTAAACTTCCAAAAACCATCAAACAAAAGAACTCAGTCCCATTAGTCCAAAACATTTCAAAACAGTTAGTCAAGACACGCCCCCAAAAAAAACCAGAGGTGGGAGACTTGAAGCAGGAGCTATCTTTTGAGAGCTGCTGTTTGGCAAGCAGAACAGTTTTTTTTCCGTTTTGAGCTGCTTGTCACAACACAGGGTCAGAAATGAAACCACTAAGGGCTAAAGAAGAGGCTCCCTGTGTTTTAATTCTGGTGCTGACAAGGGCTTCCTCTGCAACCGTCATCAAGAGCAGATACTGCTTTGGTCGTAAATCTGATCGCACATTCTCTGCTGAAGGATATGAACTGGGACAATAGGCACGGAACAAAAAACAAATGGAAGTTCAGACACTTTGCAAAGGTCATATTTCGATTACCAGTTCTCTCTCCAGCAGACCTTACAATGAAAATGTGGTCCTAGATCTTTCTCTAAGCTGTGGTTAATCAAGCCCCTTGCACAGAGAGAGTTGGACACCTCTCTTGCAGAGGTTTTCCCAGGCTGAAGCACGGATAGCATGCTTCCACAGGTGCTCCAGATGCTGAAGACCAAGAATTAAAAGGCTGAACTGCTGTTCACCTCTTAGACAGAATGAAAGGGAAATAGTTTTAGTCTAATTATCAGAGTCTTGCCCCTGCCGATGACATGTTTATAGCCAGCCCCCAGCACTCAGCGCAGGCATCCTCAGGCTCTGGTCCGTGTGCTCGTTCAGGGCGAGTCTCTTGGTCAGAAGCCAGAGCTCAAGCCAAATGGAAAAAAAGAAATTACTGAACCAGGCCTTTGGTGCACCTCTGGCACCGTATCAGAAGCCACAGTGCCAGAGGCATGAAATGGCAACTGCTAGGTAAATTGCAGTTTTACATATTGTCCCAAAGTGCTTCAATAATGGGAAATTTTGAACATTATGTTGATGAAAAGGAACACAATTTTATTTTAAGCAGAGTAGCATACAACCGTAGTGCAGACATAGAACGAACCCCAACCCATATGCTGCTTCACATATTTACTGTGGGATGCCTGAAAGTGTCTAATTTTAATTATTTGGAATCTACAGCGAATGCCAAGCTTCCGGATTTTTTTTTTTTTTTAATTCACTATGAACTCCAGAGGCTATATCTCTAGATTTCTAACTCTTAAAATGTTAATTCTGTCCTTTGGTGCACTCCTCCTCCATACCCACCCTCCATCCCATGTTCTCATATCAAGTGAATCAGCTTAAGGGACATTCTTCCTTTCATAAACAAAAACAGCATTCTCTGAGGGCAGCTACTTGTCTCAAAAGTACTACTGGATATAAAGTACTCCATGTAAAATGCCACACTTACATACGCTACCCACAGCTTTTTCTTCAGTTTTGCAGGCTGAGGCATGCACACAATTTTTATGTTAAATGTATTCTCTGCCTCTTTTCCTCCCATTCTCTCTGTCTGCTTTCCTTCCTTCCTGGCCACATTGTGCAACCTCTAAGACTTAAAACAAAACAAAACAAAAAAACCAACCCAAAAATCTCACCCTCTCCAACATACATTAAGTTCATGACAATAACACCTGATATTTCAGCGATCACTGAACAGACTGTTTCTCCTCATTATGTCTGGTAAGATTTTTCCACCTACTGTCTTGCAAATCACCATCCACGACCTGTAATGAGATGACAGATCTCTAAATTTTTTATTTACTTTTTCCTCTAGTAACTTTTGAAGTCCTTGGAATTACATGTTTTGTTTAATTTTGTTTTGCTTTTCTATAGAAAAGTTGCCTTAGAGTAAGTCATTCTGAAGAGTTTTACCAAGAAACTTCATACACTGTGCAATGTGATGTAGCATCACTGCATCTTAGCTTTCTTCTGCTGCTTAAGCCAATATTCCGGTTTACTCCCCTTAAAGACTTACTCAGGAAAATACGGACAAATCACCAACGCTGAATGAGTTATCAATGAGTTTTCTTAAATACTGTGGGCCAAATCTGGGTGTAAGTCCCTTCATTTCCAATGAACATTCAACTGGCCCAGCAGTATTCATTTGAAAGAAAAGCTGGACTATTTGTCCTCTTTGCTCCATTATTCACGTGGAATCTGGGATTATTTCACCTCAACTCACAGCTGCTGGCTGTGAAGTAATGTGAAAGAGCAAAGGCAGCGCCCAGAACTGCCCTCGACAGCAGGCAATTACTGACCCCTCTGCCCAGGGAGCTCCCCATGGCTCAAAATTCACCTGTGGGTGACGATAAACATGAGGCACATCACAGCGGAGAAGACTAAGATGGAAGTTAGCCCACAGAAAATCCAGCAGAATAAGCACGAGGGCCAGACAGTTTGAGGCCTCTCAGAAGCAAATACAAAGAGCATTGGCAGAAATGCTCACACATACAAATTTGGGTTCTGCTGAAGAAACCCCTTTTGTACCGAGTGCCACCTCTGAGGAGCTCTAGGGTTTGAGGCTGGAGCTGAGGGAAATAACCAGATGTCTCCAATTCCTCCAAGTCACCGAAGACAAAATGCTGCCGGTTGGTTAGTTAGGGAGATACTGTTGTTGTGGGCACACCTGGAGCATCTGGCACAGAGAAAACACGCTGCGGTCTTCAGAGTCCCAAACCTGGTAGCAAGCTGCTGAAGCAGACGCAGCACAGGGAAACTGATAAAAGGTCAGTCACAAATGATGCAATAGCTTAGAAACTAGCTTGTGAGGAGGAGGGCAGTTTGAGTTTCTTGACTCAAATGGCTGGGATGATGCTGAAGGCTGGGAAGGGTGCCTCCAAGCTTTCTTCTGCTGGGGAGTGAAAAGGTGGGCAGGAAGAACAGTCTGAGCACTCAAGCATCCCTGCACCTTTTCCTTCATCCCACAGACACGGTTTCATTATGCTGCATAAGTCCAAACATAAATCTGTAATTTGTCCAAGAAAAAAACATTTTTAGAAGGGCTAACTATTAAGCAGTAGATGCCGAGCAAACAAACAGGAGGAAATGCATATGCATCAGAGGAAATAACAACAGGCTGTAGCTATTGAAAACTAGTGGGAAGGGAAATATAGCTGGAACATTAACGCTGTAACAACTTGCTCTGAAAGGGTATCATGAAGAGGGGGGGAGGAGGAAGGATGTGTTACTTTACGTTAGAGATGCTCATGGGATTACAGATGCCTCAATCACAGACCTTGAATGTTACAGCAGATTAGACCTGTAGTCCAACTAACGATGGAGTTACTGGAACATCTCTTACAGGCCCTGAAATCCTAACACTGGAGTGAGCCGATAACTCTGCATCTGTTCTTCATGTGCGGAAAGAAAAACACGCTGATCACAGATGCACACAGCCTGGAAGATGTTTGCTGAAAAACCTCATCTGACTAAAGAAAAAAAATTCCCCGGTGTCCTAAAAAGATGATGATTTCTTAAAATAGAAAATTCTACATGGAATATCTCAATGTTGAATCTCATTTTAATAAGTGAAGAGAGTTAATTAATCACCTAAAAGCTACAAGCAACCTAAGTATCAATGATCATGATCTAATCACACTGATTTGTTTTAAAATCAGTATATACATTATTATTGGTGCTTATAGTCTGTTTGCGCAATTGCTGGCATATGGCTCTAGAAAGAGAAGAGTAAGAGGCGTGAAACAAAACAGAGAATTGTTTAAAGAGAACCTACTACACACCAAAAGCCTCTTCTAAAACTGCAAGCAAGAGTTACGCTTGTGAAAAAAAAACATCCCAGAGAAGATAAAGAGCAGAAACTTCAGAAAGACATGCAGATTTATAAAGAATGGAGAGAGCAGAAACATTAGTGTAAACAAATGAAGAAGCATAGACAACCTCTAAAGAAGGAGAGGAGCCAATACAACACTGAGGACTACTGATGGTGTTTAACCCAGCAAAAAGGCAGTTCTGAAAGCACCCATTCAGATCAAGTCCATTGTTCGGTGCAGAGAGTGGGATCAAAAATGATGACATGGAAAATAAGGATATTTAAAGAACAGCATTACGTGGAATTATCAAGACACATGGTTTGTTGGATTAAAAATGGTTCTTTAAAAGATTTCAATACACAGTTGTTAACAGAAAGACATAAGCAGATAGGTCGCTAGAGGCCATTTCCAAATTCCAAGGATCGTGTCATCTTCTAATGCAATTTCATCAGTTTGTCATTTGGGGGTGAAACAACATGAAACTCCTGCAGGAAAAGCTTGCAAGTAAAAGAAAAGACCAATATAGTGCCAAATAACAAAAAGGGAAGGTTATTCTTACAGAGCATAGTTAAAGTCACAGTAATATCTTTTGCAATGCAACTAAATGTAAGGTGGTAACCCTAGCAGAGAACAGCTTGCAGGCTTAAAGCAGTAGACATGCTTTGAAGACCATGACTTAAGGACTTAGAGCTGGAACAAATTGCTAGAGTTCATTTATGTCTTCTGTGATCATCACAGATAGCTGCTTCAAAATAGGCACTCAAAGAAATATACAGGAAAAAATAATCCTAGCAGGGCTTCTGTAAAAACCCTGTGCTCAGCCCTGCTAGCCACACTTCAAGAAGGAAGTGAAAATACTACAGGGAGCTGAAAGGAAGGACAAAGAATTGACCCCTGGGCAGGGCGAAGCAAAACAAAGCAAATCTTACATGTGAGGCTGACAGAGTTCACCCAGCTCAGTGATAAGGTTGAGAGCTGTCATGATGACTATTTAGGGCCACATTTCAAACTTGCAGATAAGTTAAGAGCTGACAGTAGGAATTTCAACCTTCGTTTCCCAGCAAAATTTCCCACCAGTGTTAGTAAATGAACTATAGAACAGTTTACCAGGCCAGATGGTCAACTCATTAATGCCTGAAGTTTTCAAAATGAGATTACGCATGTTTAAAGAAGACATGCCCAAAACAGCTTTTAGGGAAAAAAAAAATCTATGTTTCAATCACACTAAATGTCAGGTCAGAGGAGTATAATGACTCCTGACTGGTCTTCAAGTCTATGAATTGGAGTACTTAACCATAAAAAATGAGAAGAATCAAACGTTTCCTTCAAGACATGTTGTAGCAACCACCACTTGTAAGAGCCCCTCCAGTATTCAAAACCATCCAGATACACACAAACCTCTCCAGTGTGCACTCAGCTCTAATTCAATAGCTGTTTACATTTGTTAAACAAACATACAAAAGACTAGGTGTCAACCTGGCGCTGAAGGCATAGTTTGAACATTTCAGCAGTCACTCTTAAAGAATGCCCTACTCAATCCTTTCCAAAGCAGAGCTCTGACATTAGGCTAGACAAATGCCAGTGATGTTCACGTGGGAGTGGGACGTGAAATCCACTTGCTTTGTTGCTCTATGGGAAGCCTCCTTCTTTTAATGTGATGTCCCATGCTATTGTGTCCATCATTCCTAATCACGTGTGAGCTGGAATAAGGTATTCAAAAGCAGCACATCCTTCCACGCATGTAAATGGGAAAGCAATTTTGGAATGAGAAAAGAAAAGAAAAAAATAAATCAAAGCAGACATTCCCTAGGTGAGCTGGGGGAAAAAAAAAAAAAATCACTTGTCATTCTCCAACAGCAATCAATCTTAAGTACATGCTTTTTTATTTCCAGAGGAATGAAGGATTCTGGTGCTCTACCATAATTTTATTTACTTTAGCCCAGGAAGTGTCTGATCTGCTTTAAAAACTGCAGATCAATTCTGTATTAAAATACCATCGCTCTGCCTACTCCTTCAAAGTGCTATAAAATATGCTGAAGGGAACACTGGCATGTTCCCCAGGTACCATGGCTCACACAAAACCTGCAACAGAGGAGTCTTTCTAGAAAAAGCAACTACCACCTTCCCACTCACTCCTCCCCAAGCTCTGAGCAGTCTGTATGACGTATTTCGTCTTCCTTTTCTGGTTTTAGACAAGACTATAAACCAAAAATACGTCACAGACTACATGCTAAAGGTTAAGGAAATTACTGATGGGATTGACAAAACAGAAGGTAAAATGCCCTATCTTGAAGAACAACATTTTATGTTTTGTTAAGGTTTGACCTCGCACATGAATGTAATACTTATGGGTTGTCACTTAAATTAAGCCCAGAGCCTAGAGTCAGGTCCCCTGGCATGCAGGTGTCTCTTCTTCCTCACTGGCTGCAGAGCTAACAGCTGCAGCAGTTAGCATAAACCATAGAGCCTATGGTTTTAATCAACAGTTTACTCCCATATTTTTCTCCGGATAAGAAATAGTCGTATCCACCCCAGTTTACCTGCTGTGGTTTTTTTTAAGCACTGTGAAACATGCTATTCATAGCACAGTTAAAGGGTCAGATTACCCTCACCTAGAATCTATTCAATAAATTCCACCAAAAGGCCAAACACCATTTGACAAAAGCAAACAGGTCAATAAAAATGAAAAGGAAAAAAAGAAAAAAAAAAAAGTACTCAAAGCAAAAAGAATCTCAAATCCAAGTAATGTGAATAGTGATTTGACTCAGGTATTGTAACCTGAGCATTTCAATGAAACTCACAAGATTTCTATTCACAGTCCCGTTCTTCATCTGAAGAGCTTGAAACAGAGTTCTCACCACCTCTAAAGCTGATGTCCACAAATTACATTATTGTACACAAGCGAAGGACATAACCCTCAATTTTAGCAAGTTTTCTGGTATGCTTCAAAAATATACACGAGACTTTGGAGGAATACCGAGCAAGAAAAAAAAACACAAACCAAACCAAACCAAAAAAAAACCCCAAACCCTGCAACTGTTTACTGCCAAAACACAATATTCCCCAACCCAATTTTACATCAAGTCCATGAATACAGCACATCAGGTTTTTTTTCTAAAGCGCAAACATACTTACGAAAGGACATTCCCAATGTAGGCATAATATGAACAGCAGTAGGGAGTAGTCCCATCACAGCAGTAAGCTTTGCAGTCATTATCACACTGAGCCAGACAATCTTCTGCTGAATAAAAATAACATTCATGCGGTCAAACGGCAGCAGCAACAAAATGCTGTACAGCACAGCTTTAAAGAAAATGCCAGCTAAGTTTTATACAATCACAGGACTTCACTCAAGGCACGACCTGACCCTGTAATCCAAATGGCAGCCCATTCCCACTCGTTCTGCATTTCTGCAGGAAGTTCAGAAGTAGGTGCTTTGTGTACGGGTGTTTTGTAGCTGGCTGTATCAGTTCCTTCTCGTATTTAATAATTTAAATTAAAAAAGGGCATTCTGAAATATCAAGGTCCCACAGATCACCTTTTGCCATTCCAGCAAGGAGTCTAGAGGGAAACCTGAGGCCGGGCTGCCTGACCTGCTGAGCCGCAGAGTGGCAGGAGAGAAGGAGCCTGCCTGGGAACTGGCTACCTGCCCCAGTCCCTGCCCAGCCCAGGGTGTACATTAGAGCTGACTGGGGCTCCCTCATGCCCTGCCAGCAGCTCCCCTCGCTCCAGCTCCATGGCCAGCGCGGCTCAGTGGTGCCCAGCACAGGGGCCAGCAGTGCCCTCTCTGCCCCACCTCCGCGCCAGGGGCTGTCCTGCCCAGCCGGGGCCACAAACATTGCCAGCAGCGATGCTCGGCCAGACTGAGGAACAACGCAAACTGTGAAACAACAATAAGAGAGCTCTTGACAAGTAAGAAACGTGGAAGAACGTGCATCCTTTTACTGCCGTGAGAAGCTATTTTCAAGCTATCGACCTCTCGTGCTGTCGTGACTCAGTGTTTTCAAGGCCTTAGGTCAGGTCCCCCCAAGTAAATAACAGGGTACAGTCTCTGGGTACTGCTGCTGCACCGCAAAAACGTCCTCGGGGATCCCGCACTTCTGCATCTCATCCCAGGCTCTCCTTCCCCGCTGCCAGGACCCCTGCTGCTGCCTGGGTAGAGCTGTGCCCTAAGCCTGTGCAATTACCCCTGCATTCAAGAAATGCAGATGCACAGAAAAGCGTAACAACTGACCCACCAGTCCGAAAACCAGCTCCCCCAACAAGTGAACTGGGGCAGCCAGAGGGACGCGATCTCCAGAAGGAGAGGGGAGGCCAGCAGCTGGCACGGCCCGGCTGTGAAGGGGCAGCAATGGGGGCGACGGCGGTGCGGGACTCCCCGTGCCAAGGCTTTTGCACTGCTACCCTTGCAGCCCTCCCCATGCCGGCAGCTTCAGGCTTTTGCAGTTACCCGGTTTTGGCAGGAGTGCTGGTGTCTCCGGGCATGCCCCGGGGTGCCCGGCAAGCACAAGCTGCTGGGCAAGAAGCGAGAGCAGCGGCCGCCTACGGCTCACGCTCGCCCTTGCTCCCCCAACTCGGCGGTACCGGGGGGCAGGGGAACCTCACGGCACCTCTCCCGAAGGGCGCGGATTTAACCTCCCCGCAGCCCGGGAGGGACTCACGCACAGCACACCCTGCCCGACACAGGTCTGCTGAGACGCCCCGGAGAGCCGCTTCCAACTCCGGCTGCCAATTCAATCACCCACAGCAAGGAAAAGCCCTTGCGTCTGCCTTAAACTGCCCCGGCCCCGCTGCCCACGGCGGCCGCCGGCGGGG
>VXBL01003811.1:322519-404427 GCA_013400195.1 Aramus guarauna
GTCGCGGCACGTCCCCTCACGCTTCCCCGCCTCCCGACGCCTTTGTCCGGCTCGGCCCCCGCTCGGCCGGGCGCGAACCCGGGTCCGCGGGGGTGCGAAAGTCTGCGCCCGTCTGCCTCCCGCTGCCGCGGTCAGAGCCTGCATTCGAGGGTTTCTTCTGCTGGGATTAAAATCGTGGCTGTTTGTAAACTGTGATTAAACTCGTCATTTGCTCGCACACGCACGAGCCGAATGCGCGTGTGGGGCGGGGTGCGCTGCGGTGAAGGTGGGGTGCCGGACGTCAAGACGGCAAAGGCAGACGTCTGCCAGCGGGGCCGCGCTGTGACCCTGCTCTGTCCGTGCTGGTAACCCCCAATATGCTTGTCCGTGCTGTTCGGTATTGGAGATTTTCCACGACCAGGCCAGAACCGTACTCTCTCTGAAGTATTCTTCAAGAGTCGTTTCTGGTGACTGGTTAAATGCTGCCGTAATTAACTCAGCGCGAGAATTCCCACAGACAGGGCCCGGAGGCCAAAATATTCACCCTGTGGTCTCACGAAACAAAAACTGAAGGGCTACAAGTCGAGGAATGCCCTTTGAAAGGTTGAAGTATGCACACAAAAATGAGAAACATCCACAGGTGTTTCTGCTCATAAAGGGCTTCCTGCTGCTGGCAGCTTAGAGGGGAAGGCTGACACAGAAACATATAATGAAATTTTTTTAAAGGATTCTACACTGACAACAACAACAAAACCCCAAATCACCAAGCCAAATCACTTGAAAGCCGGTTGTTTTGTTTATCGACTCACAGCTGATTGTTTTTTAAAATGCATGCCAGAACCTGACTGTCAACAAAGAAAAACTACTTTTCATGTTTTTAACTACCCTGCAGTGTGCTTCCTTTAGTTTAGGCAACAGCCTGGATTAAATAAATGTATAAAAGGACATTTCAGTTATATGTTAGTTGCTGAGACTAAAACCGAGACCAGGTGGGTAACTTAATTTCAAATGAATTGCATCTGCTCCCCGTGTCTTTGTCTGGTCACAGAGGCCACAGTTTGTCCTTGAACAAATCGCTGAAAAAATAATACGGTTTTGCCGATAGATAGCATGGGTAGTAAAGGAAAAGAACGTAATCAGATAAAGGAGACTCAGATCTGGTAGGTAACTCCCAGAGACTCTGACATCTCCAGGTTATTTATTTTTTTCAATCACTGTGCCAGCCTGTCTTAGAAAAGCCTTTTGTCGGTATTTAATTACTGTTCTTCCATTTTTGCTGTTGATTCCTTCCCTTGCAGTCCCCTCCCCTTCATAGCTCTCTTCGCAAGTCACGTTTCAGTGTTTCCCAAAAACGTGGGGTAAAATTGCCCAGTAGTTGTAAGCCAGAGCAGCACATTTGACTTCAGTACTGATTTGTACCAAACAAACTTCCAGACCTTCCGTAGCTGTTAGATCTTTCTGTCAGCAGGGGACAAGTCCTTTGCACCCCTCTAACTCACCTCAGCCCTAATTATTACTTCCCAAGTACTGCTCTTTGGACAAATGATTGCAAGGTCCATCTGACACGGAGAACTGTCTCTGTCCTCTTTCCACTGCTCCCAACATCACGGAGGGCATTTGTGGAAGGCCGAGAAGAAGGAGAATGATGTCAGGGCGGTATCGTCTGGTTGTGCTGGGTGAGGTGAAGGCCTTCTGGGACCAAAAGCCACCTCTAGTTCTCAGGGAGAGATTTGAAAGGAAGACTAACTTCGTGGCAAAGAACAACAAAAGATTAGAGCTAAGGTCCTGGCCTCCTTAGAAAACTCCATATTGGCACCACATGATGGGAAAATCATGTCTTATCAGAAATGTTTTTTGAAAGATGGTTTTAAAAAGCATGCAGGATTGATAAAATTATGTTAAGTGTACAAGCCCTGAAGTGCTAATCTTGAGGCACAGTTCAAGGAGAAAATCCTGCTCCCAGTGCACTAGTGTTTTGAAACTCACTATAATCAGGCATCTCTGTCTCCAGAAGCTTAATTAGCAGTGTAGAAACAGTAATTATCACACATAGAGCACTAGAGGAAACTTGATAGAGAAAAAGGCACATGCTTAGGACAAGCATTTAAACTTCTTTACCTCTAGACTACCTCTAGAGAAATCACTTCAAAACAATTAACAGGCTATCTTTTTTATATATATATACACATACTGGAGATGTCTCTTGTTGAACTCAAGCTGCTAACTGGCTGAACATGAGGAAAGATAAATCTTCCACAGGTTTTCCGGCATGTAACCAGCCGACCAACTTCACAGCACCTCCGAAAGAGCCTGGACATACTTTGTGGCAGCAGGGGAGCTGCTGAGTTGGGGAAACCCCTCATTCTGGAAAGAGGGGAGGCTGGGAAGATGTCTTTTCATCTCTCTCCCCTGTTATCCTGTGACGGCATTGAGGGGCAGTCTCATCTTCTGAGCATTAGCCACCTCTGACCATCACCTTCTCCTGGCTCTGCAGACTCAGGTGCGTGGTGCTCAGTCAGGAGTGGTGCTTGTATCTGCCCTGGTACCTGGGAGACGAGTGAAACTCACCCTTATTTTCCTGTAGTTTCCTTGTGTCAGTGTCCAGTGACAGGGATTAAACCAGATATGCTGTACTTCAGATGGCAAATATCCTTTCATTGTACATTTCATTTAATAGCTTCTCTTTTCCTCCACCATGAAAAAACAATGAGGATTAGCTGACAGAGAGGTGTACTGAAGTTAATGAAAGGCTTCCCGACAACTCCACTGTTAGCTGGACCCGGCTCTTAATTTCTGATTCCCTCCCACCTCCCTTTACTTATCTCATCACTAGTCAAAAAGACTTAATCTTTTCTCCTCCATTAAACAGAAATCTTTTCTCACTTCTAATCAGTTTCATTGCCACTTTGGGATGCTCTTTCTGCTACATCTTTTTCTGAGGATGGCCTGAATACTAAATGCAATATTTAAAATGGATTTTCAATATCAAACTCTGTCCTCCTTTGCCAAAGTGCCATGTCTTTGCCTGACCGCTCCGTTAGCACGCATTAGGTCTATTGAAGTATTGGCATATAGTTACACGTGCATTATTAATGACTAGAACACAAAAAAATACATGCTTGCTTTCTTTTTCAAAAATGTTGCCTATGATTGCATTGCTATTTATCTCCACACAAGCCTCTTTATTATCTCCTCCAAGGTTTGTGATTTCTGCCAGTATCTTTGACCCTGGTGAATTTATCACAGAGCTCCTAGAAGGCTACAAGAGAGTCTTGTTCTTCTCTGGACGGACCGCTGGTCTCTGTCACACGAGGAATGTACTCAACTCCTGCCTGTTACCGTGTAAAGCTTGCAAAAAGCATGATGCAGGAATGCCATTATTCCTAGGCAGCAAACAGCAGACCTATGGCCCCTTCGGTTCTACCTACCGTGTTAGGGCAAAAGTAATCTCTGCAGTACAGCGGTTATATTCTACAGAATAGAAGAATTCTACAGGTAGAAATACATTATTTTTGTAAGCTTGCAAAAAGTTAGTGAAATCTTTACCTACATTTTGCCTACAGAAAAGCTCAAGGCAGCAGAGAAGAATATAGGTGGATGGTTTTTAATTATTTGCAAGTCAGAACTTTCCCTGTTCATACCATCTTCACACATTTGCCTACAGGAAGGGAAACAGTGGAACACCTTTGGCACGATTTCTATTAAGAGCAAGCAGTGTCTCAAAACCACTGTATCCTTTCTGGTAGAGCACCAGACAGTGATTTATAAACTTATACTGACAGCAGGCATCTGCTGAAAGGCTGAATTTCATTCTGACTTGATAAACACTATTTAAAAATACAGGCACTTGTGTGCTTTATTGGTTTCCTTAATGAAACATTTATTTAATAAACTAATCAGTAGTGCTTGGCGAAGCTTAGAAAACAGTAACAACATCTGGGGAAAATTCACCAACCACAGCAGTCTTGGGTTTAGGCATTAACATTTATACATTTATATTTTTTCACTTCCAAACCCTCTTCCTTCCAAACAATTTTTTTTTTCACAGTTCAGCATGAGAATTCAGAATGTGAGTAGTGAAATAGTTGTTCTTAAATATCTATATTGCTTTTCAGGATGTATGATTTGACAGGATCAAAATCAGAAATATAAGAACTTAGTCCAAACTAGACTTCTATTTCCTTTTGAAACTAAGCATTAGCCATTAAACACTCCTCTATGACATAAAATCCATGGTTGAAGTGAGTTAACTAGCAAACTAACAGGTACTAGGAGAGCTCACTTATCATCTGACTAATATCTCTCCTTTTTTTTTTTTTTTTTTTTTAAATTGAACATTTTGGGGGAGTATTTTGCAAATTTTATCCTGCACATGATTTTAGGGTACAATGGTAAGTTTTCGTGAAGAGCATCCTTTTTTAGAATGACATTCAGTGAGGAAGGTATGTAAGGGAATGAGCAACAAGCTGTAGATTACCAAGCTCAAAAGTGGTATCAATGTCCTGATCACTGTCATTTTTCACGTTCCTCCTACAGAGTGTTATAAATGATCAGCCAAGCCTTCAGTTACATTGGAAAGCATTGAAATAGTATGGAGAGCCCTGTATCAAATTATCTCAGTGTCAGGAAAAGCGATGTACCCCAGAAAGCAATATATCCCCATAGTTCGTCAGGGGCTATTACCGGCAGCCAAGATTTAGCATTATTCTAATACTTAGTTTTGTGCCTTAGGAAAAATCCAGCAGCCCAGGATTCAGGGAACCATGAATATGACTTAAAGCTCTCTCTCCTGTGGATTCAGGGATGCTACATCTAAGAATTTTTAAATTATATGAAATACTTGTAGAAAATATTTAGAAAATACTAAATATTATCTCCTCTTTAATGAAGTTGATTGTTTACAATTATATATTACTGTGCACTGAGGAAGGAAGCTTCATAGGAAGCATTGGCCTCTGTCACATTCAATGCAAACAAAGCAAGACCTGTGAAGAGATGGCAGAGGCTAACATTAAAGAACAATTTACAAGAAGCTGATGAATATCCCCACTTAAGAAACAATGAACTCAGTGAACTTCAAGATTCTGCTCCAAACAGAATGCTTTTTTAAACAGAATCATTCAGAGCACAGTCACGATGCCTCCACCATTCAATGCTGAGTGGGATTTTAAAAGCTTGTGTTGGGGATAGGCAGATGGAAGTTTCATTGGATCAGCAGTGGCTGGTGAAGGATGCATTAGAGCCCAAAGAACAGCTCTCTCTGGTGTGGTACCTTTTCTCTCACAAAGTCTGTTCTGTCTTGTGTTTTCCCAACACACCATGTATTATCTCAGTTTGTTATTTAGCACCTGTGACAACAGCAGAATGAAGGGGTGGTAGGAAAGTCTCTGGGTTTGAGGATTTCCCCCCCCCCTCATATAATGAAACTACTGAAATATTTTTTCCTAAGAAATGTACAGTGCAAACAGCCAAATGTCACCTTTTCCTGCAGCATCCGGCACATAGGGTGAGTTCCCTTATCAGTGTCCATTGTAATTACTGATGCTTGGCTGGTATTTTTGACCTTCGGAGAACTTTGTCTTTGTGAAAAACATTGCTAGATTTACTCTTCTTCTTTGCTAAACAGATCTATATAGGAAAATATAGAAACAAACATCAGACTATAGATTATTAATTTCAGTCTGCTGGTAAACTGGATTACAAATTAATACACGTTTTTACGTGAATAAAGATGAAATAGCAAGTAGCAGAAACCAGCTAAGACTGGTGGCAAATGAAGAGGAGCACACTGGGTAGGAATTGTAGCTTGTATTTAGGAGGGAGGAAATAGTTATTCTATATTATAGGAGGGAGGAAATAGTTATTCTGCTGATCCTTTAGTCCCTGGCCTACAGTTATAAGTATTGAAAGAGGTAGTCTTCTGCAGTGCTATGTTCTTACATATTTGCTTGAGCAAAAAGAGAGCTATTGCTATTTTTAAGAGGCCATCTTTTGTATAAAATCCTTTTAACCCTCATGGTTGCATGGCTCCCTTGCTGTTGTCAACCTTGCATGACTTGACAAGAACCATGACATTGGAGAAAGCTTAACTTTTTCTCTTGAAGCCTAAGAGAATACAGGCATTGCTGGTCCGAAAGGAGGGCAGTCCAACATACTGCTCATGGAAATGGTGGTGGAACGTCACTAGCCCAGCAGACATCCTATGCTAACGAGCCCTGGTCTCCTCAGAGGAGAGTGGTATTTGATAACACAATTTTATTTAGCGCTCGCACCAGAAGGAACCCAGTCCCTGTTAGCTGGACTCAGTGCCTTGAATTTCAAAATTCTTTTGGCCTGTGTGTCTACACCTCAAATTCTTATATAAATTGATAAGGAGACCAGCAGTGGTAGATGAGGCGTTGGTGAGATGGGGAAAAGAAAGGAACCCAACTACCGTAACCACAATTCTGCAACTATGAAAAGGCTCAAAGTCAGGTGTCTGAAGGTAGTCACTTTTATTAGCTTCAGTATTTGAATTGCTCTAGTCAAAATGCAGTTGCTCTTGCTTGAGCAACTTCAGAACATGGAAGCAAATCTTTGGCTATTTCTCTGCCTTACATAAGGATGCTTTCAGAAGTGGCAGCATGCTCTCATTGGCAAACAAAACAAAATGTTCTAAACTTTTCAGTTAAAGAAGATGACAAATGTTTTGGAGCAGGGTAGAACTCATTCAAGTTGGAGGCAGAGAGAAGGGTCAAGACAGCACCATCTATATTCAGCAATGTTCCTAATCATCATGGCCAGTGGCACTGGAATTACTATTCAGACTGTATGCTCATTAGCACCTTGGCAGCTTGCTAGTTCACTAGAACTGGCAATAGAAACAAGTGATTTGTATTAATAAACTGTGGGGAAAAAAACACATCCTCACAATTGCTAGATGTTTTTCAGCTTCCCAAAAAAGCTCAGCTGAACAACTTGCGTCTCCTATTTTCAATGCTCTATGCAAGTATCTTTGTATCGATCCCCATGAAGTAGAGGACATTAGAATAAAAATATGGTCACTGTTCTTACAGTGGTGTGCTGGTCCCTAGTCTGTAAGGAAATAAGGTAGAGAGACTGCATGGCTTTTCTAATTCACTGTGAGAATTCAGTGACAGAAGCAAAATTTGAATTGAAATGATCTTGGGCTCCTCCTTCAAGTGCAGTCATGAGTGATATCCCAAATACAGCACTAGAAATATTAGGTAGATTGGTTTCATCAACAGGTTCTGGTGAGAAAGTTAAGACAAAACCGGCCATACCTTGCCATCATGCTCTGGCCACACACGTAAATGAAAAAAAAGCTGCTCTGGTTCAAAATGCAGAGATTGTGTAGCTCCATATAAAACCTATAAACATGTTGCTCTTTTTCCTAGTAATGCACTAAATGCACACATATGTGCATATATATCTATTTTATATATGTGTGTGTATCTATAAATATTTTTACATTCATATGTACACACACACGCACTTATATTTGTAAGTGTAAATATAGGAATACGCAATGAGCCTGTGTTCTGATAAACAAGCATACAGAAAACTGCAGTGATTTGGAAGTTTAGCGAAGCTGGAGGAAGGAAACTGAAGTGCAGTGCAGAATTCATACGTATCACCTGTGTCATAACTGAAGGGTGGTTGGATGTTGCAGAAAGAGGACAGGGGACACAGCCTAATGCTATCCTCTTAACGTTACTGTCGTTCTGTTAGCTAGGCGGTGGGCAACCCCGAGCCTTACCCCTCACTTCCAAGCCTCACAAGATGTTACAGCAGGATTTCAGAGTGAGTAGTGGCACGTCTGCTCTGTAGCAGACAGCAGGGAAAACCAGACCTGTTTGGTCTGGTTCTGTGGGGGCCCGGTGTTCTGGTCCTTGTGAGGTGGCCACAGGCTTCCACCTCAAAGCCTGAGATCTGACAGTCTCCAAGTCCTGGGGCGAGAGACAGAGAAAAAGCACAGGGATTCAGAAGTAAGTAAGTGCCAAGGACTAATAAATGGAAGATTAAAGTTCACCCTTCTGAGAAACGCCCCACAGACATCTCACAATGACTTCTTGCCGTAAGAAGGACTTACTGGAACTAAGGAGCTGTTAACACAAATAAAAAGTACCATTAATAACAACGTGCCTTCGTTGCGAGTGAGAAATGCACCTTCTTTATTCTTCCCAGACACTTGGGTCTTCGGAGGTTCTGCTCTTTCCTACAGAGATCAAGGCTTAGAGATATTTGTTTAAGGAATAATTTTTGAAGAGGAAAACATTTTCTAGGGATTTCATGACAGCTACCATAACAGCTCAGGTGATCCATTTTCAAGCAATGGTCCACTTTTAGGGTATGCTTTAATTTTGAGGGTGGAAGGTTTTCAATCTCTTAACATTTTTTTAAGTTTTTTCTTTTGAATTGGGAGGCAGCTTGCATACAATGTCACCCTTGCCAGCAGCACAACAGCTGTTAATTGTATTCTGCAGAGTTCGTCATGTGGTGACACAAGATGTGGAACTGAAAAGCAAAGAGCTGGAACAGCACAGGCATATAATCATAAGGGGGACCGTTATAATCAAGCCATATACATTCCATTTTGGAACTGAAAAACTTATCTTTTCAGAGTGATGAAAGGCTTGGTAAAATGGATTGTAGGAGTTAAGCCAAGAGATTACAGACTTAATCAGAAGAGAAGGCCTCTCCGTGTACATTTAGATTTAATTGCATCTATCCAGAATTATCCTGTTATAATGGATCACACAATGGATTATCCAGTATACAATTAGTAACTATTTTGTATTAAGGGTAGGGAAAAAGCAAGCTCTTCCCTCCCGTATTAATCCATGTACACTGGATGCTGCAGGGGCAACATTTTGCCAAGTACTTCAGCCCTCACCTGTGGGGATGTTCTTTCTGAAGATCCCATTTAGACACCAGAATGGGTCAGTTTGTGAAAACTGTTGCAGCACAAGGCTTTGTCCTCAGCGTGTCATGAAAGCAGTACTCTGTGCAGACTTATTTAGGATCCCAGGAAGCTGGGCGATGGAGGAAGAAGGGACATGGGGAAACTCTGTATCCATGTATTGATGCTGAGTGGCTAAAAATCTGTTCTGTTGGAAAATTGTGTCTCTACAGCTCTTCGGTGCCTATCTTGTCCATGTGCCAAATTTGATAGGTATGGGATTTTACTGAGAACACACCAATGCAGTCATGTAATTCACGTACAGGAGAGCTGCCTAGACTCTCCTACCAGCTCAGGACATGAAAACCAGTGGCATTATGTCAATATGGACAGCTGTAACTGAGCTCAGTCCTGCAAACACCTTACACAGCAACCTTCTCCAAAAGAAGCCACCTCGTTATGCACCCATGCTCCCATTCTGTGTCTGGTACCCCCTTCTCTTGTTCTGGCTTGGGAATCATCGGGATCGCCTGGTGAGGAGGACTGGGAAACTGCTCTGAGTTAACCATTACTTCCTTTTTTTTAAACTTTTCTGGTTGAGTGATTTTCTGAGAGCAAGATTGAGCCAGATGTCTATGCAAGGAACAACACATATATAATGAGCATATCCTTTCCATTTCCTTTGTTCTATCTGGAGTCCCCGTTTGTCTAAGATACCGGCCTTCTACATTCTATTCATTATTTCTCTTCCTGTCAGACATTCCTGTGATGAAGCACAAGTTTAAAATTCCATTCATCTGTTTACAGTGATCAGATGTAATTATTGTAACTGGTTGACGACCAGTGAGGGTCACTTCAGGGAAATCAACTGGAAAACTGAAGCCATGAATGGTCATTTTTAATCAATTCCTCTCCTGAAAATCTTTTCGAACTGTCTCTTACTTTTGGTTGTATACTCAGCTAGTAATGCAACGTTGATTAAAAAAAGAAGTAGCAATGAATACAAGTAATCTCAAAGATGTTTCACAGCCTATGCATAAGTTTACATGTCATTAGTTACAGTAAAGTGATTGTCAATGAAAAATAGAATTTGCAGACATTTATCACACAATGATTGGAATTTTCTCTATTCAGAACAGAAAATATTTCTACCTATAAAAAAAGTTGATGTCTTAGTTATAACCACTGTGTTACACCAGCTGGTCACATGCAGTTTTACTAAAACATTACAAAAGAAGTTAGCACATATATGCTAACACATACGTTATGTGTTCATAACCATAACTCGCAAAAGAAATACTGGTTTGGCTTCCTAAAGGCAATACTATTGGTCAGTAATAGTTGTGTCCGTATGACAAGCAGTCAAGGAGTGACCTCTTCAGGAAACAGTGATATTCTAACTCCTGTTTGACAGACATATCCTTACAGGCCATGATGGCACCTGGGATAATAAAAAAATGGAAAATACCCATAAGAAAAGCGGTGGTTTTGAGGATTAGGTAAATCCTGCTTTAGCATTCAGATTAAAAAAAACCACTAAATTAATGAAAGATATTTGAAACATGCCATTTATGTTTGGAATTCGTGACTAGAGTCTCTGCTGTTGTAAACTGCCGTAGAGCCACTGAAATCTGAGCAGTTACACCAGTCTACAGCAAGTAAGGATCTGGCTCATGATGTTTATGCATAAAGCTTGTAGAAGGTGCAAAGTGCAGGAAAATATAATGCAAACTCATAAACTGGGAAAGTACTGAACCACAGGATCAAATCCCAATTACTTTTTGGAAGCCACAATGAGAAACAGAAAGAATAACAGGAACAGAAGGCCGAAAGCAAAAAAAGGAGACTTATTCTCAGAAGTGGCAAGGATTTCCTTTGTGAGCTCCCTAACCTTTGCGTTCCTTGTTTATCAAACCATGAATTAAATTGGACAATAACAACTACCCACAGAGTGCTTAGTTCACTATTGTTTTGTGAGATACATTGAAAACCATCAACAGAATCTGCAATAGAAGGTAAGTTACATCTTATGGTTCAAATTCTATAGGTATAACAAATCACTAAGTAATAAATTTAAATGTGTAACACTTTTTGCATTGTCAGTATGACAGTAAAAGAAAGAAAGATTTTTTTGATAACATAAAAATTGCTGATGATCTTGTACTATTATAAGAAACATCATAACCAAAATTCAGAGAAGAAAAATCTTGGTTGCTTGCCAACAGAGAATGTAAAAATGAGGCTTTTAAAACTTTTCTTATTGTTTGTTCCATTATTATACTAGGATAAAAGAAAAGAAGTCTTTACTAATATGCTGTGCAAGTAAATGTACAGTTCGTGGTAGCGTCCACGTCTGAAGGCTGGAATGTAGCTGAATATATCCAAGGCCATTTGTTATTTGGAGGAAGAAAGAGAATCAGCATCATCCACATTTTCCAGAACAGAGGTCATTTTACAGATTTTAATAGGCTTGGATTTTAAAGGTCTGTTTCCTACAAGAGCTGCTTTTTTATTGCCATTCTCTCTGTTGAGTAAAGAAAAAAAGAAGCATTACTTTGAGCCCTGGGATTCCTGCTCAGTCTCTTCTTCAAATTCTACAACAAAGACCACCACCACCATCCTCCTAGTTTCAAAAAGTCTTCTTGCCTAAATTCTGTGTTCCACAAAAACCTTTAAAAAATCCCTGTAAAAATGCATTTGGTTATGCTGAGAGAGTGTAATATTAAAAATCTACAATGGTATTTTACTTGTTTGTCAAAAATAACTGCTTTTCTTCCTTCTGACAGTAAACAACTTGCCTAATTGTAAGCCATTCATCTAGGATATGATGAATCTGGACATTCATCAATTTTGGCATACTCTTCGGTACAGAACTAAAAAGATTAAAAAGCCTCATTTTTTATATTTCTAGGAATGGTCTCATTACTTCCACCAGTATGGGACTACCTGCTTGGTAAAGTTAAGCTTGTGCTTAAAAGCATTGCTGGATCAACAACTAAAGTTGTAACTTTTACCAGATTGTTTACTTTTGCAGGTCACTGCTCATGGACCAATCCGTTTACAACGGTGGTCCTGCATATTTTATAGAAAATTACACTATTTAAGTGTCATTTTAAGGCATTTAAAATTGCATACATAACACATAAAAGTATAATAAAAACATTTTAGAAGTCTCTATAAATTATTTAAAAGCGATCACTCTTCAGTATTGATGTGCTCAAAATTGATATAAACTGAGAACCTGCTTAAGCAGGGCGCTCAAACCCATCCTTAATGTTGGTTCACTTCAAAGGAAGAAAATGTGTGTAAGTATTTGCTAAATAAAGATGAGCTTAATTCATAAAAGCTTCCATGAAATGGTCCTGAAAACAAATGGTAAACGGTGGAAAAGCTGGTATGTTCCTTTTATTATAGTGTAAGGCTTTCACATCTAGCTACTATTAGCTATGTTGCATGTTTACCCTGTCATCAGTTAGGACAGGAATACCATATATTTATATATCATTCTCACGTTAAGGCAGATTTTTTTTGTGGCAGATTTTTATAATTCTCAAAATGCTGATATATGCTTCATGGTAGGGATTTGGGAAGCTCGGAGAAGCCCCAAGAGAGGCAACAACAGGCAGAAGGTACGTGATGCACCTTAGATGCAATTTTTTTATGTGACTAAAACTTTCATGACATTTGGATAATATAAATTTCTTCATGCACACCCCCCTAACAACTCAAAGTATATGTTCAGTTCAGTTGAATAAATGAAACATTGTTACACACAAAGATGAACAAGAGTACTGTCTGTAGAAAATTTAATGGACTTGAATGACACTCTTAAATGGTAAATAAAAATTGAATAAAAGGTATAATTGCCTATTTACCAGATAGACTAGAGTAACTTCTGTATTGTCATTCTGGTCTGCTGAGTACATAATATGCTTTAAAAAAGCTTAATTACATACTTAGCTGATAGACTAATAGCTCCAGTGGGAGTAATTTTGCTCTATTAAGTATGAATAAATATGTATTTACCCAAGATGGAGCCTTCCTAGTCTCCTGAATGAAAGGTAAGAATTGTTGGTTTCTACCCAAACATGAAAGAATAATAATTAAAAGAAACCCAAAACCAGAAAAAGGGCAAAATATGGTAATTTTTACCTACTAGAATAACTCCATAAAAATAAACACATGAAAAAGACTTCATGGACAATAAAGCATTAAATTAACACTTTTACAGTCTCTCCTCAGATAGTGTTCCAGCTATAAATATCCACAGGTGAGAAGGAAACCCCCCCTTACATCTTTAAAATGCCAAGAGCCATATAGTAATTTCCCTTCTTGCAGGACAAATTGCACATTCTGTGGGGCTTGGTAGACACCAAGAGAGACCTTTAAGAGACAGTCCTTCAAGATGCTCTGAGCAGCTGCATAAGCACCTCCAGACAACCTGTTCAGCACACATGAACAGGTGCCAGTTCTCTCTGAATATGCTAGGGAACTGCCCAGCATCCCTTCGCAGCCTTGGACAGCTAGGTACTGCAAGTTTATTTCAACACCCTGCTCCAAGCAGGGCTAACTTCAAAGTCAGATCAGGTTGGTTGGACTTTGTATGGCCAAGTTTTGAATGTTTCCAAGGATGCAGGTTCTGAAAACTCACTGGGCAACCTGGGCGAATGTGTAAACACCAATATTGTGTTCTTTTTACTATATGGTTGGCATTTTCCTCATTGTGACTTGGTGACATCACCTCCTGTCCTTTTGCTCTGCATCTTCAACCATTTGAAGTCTGTCTTTTCTATGAACCCAGAAGATAGGTGAAGAAGACAATTGGTCCCCTGGCTACCTAAAGCCATCTCTTCTTCAGGCTGAACAAAGTTCCCTCAGCCTCTCCTTGCACATCATGTGCATCAGCCCCTCAGCGTCCTAGTGGCCTGTCCCCAGACTTGCTCTAGTGTGGTCTTGTTTCTCTTGTCAGTCTTCCAGCTGAAGTCTTAAATGAGCTGCATATAGGAGAAGCATCACTTCCCCTGACCTGCTGGTTACACTCTTTCTAACTCAGCCCAGTATGCTGTGGGCTTGCACTGCTGCAAGGGTGCACTGCTGCTCATGTTCAGCCTGTCAGCCACCAGCACTCCCAGCTCCTTCTCTGCAAAGCTGCCTCCTGACCGGTCAGTTCTCAGCCCGTGATGCTTCACAGGATTGTTCGATCCCAGGTGAAGACTGCATTTGTCTTTGTTGAACTTCAGGAGGATTTTTTCAACCCGTTTCTCCAGCTGTTGAGGTCTCTTTTCATGCAGCTCTCCCCTCTGCCTTGTCAACTGCTTACCCTTGGTTTGACATTATCCACAAAGTTGCATTCTGTCACATCGCCCAGGTCACAGGTGGAGATGTCAAACGGTTGGGCTCAGTACTCAACCCTAAGGAACGCTGACAGTAAGCAGTTGCTAGCTAGATTTTGAACCATGGAGTACTATTATTTGAGCCCAATGCTCTTGTCAGCTTTTCACCCATTTTACAGTCCACCCACCAGTCCATGCTCTTCAAGTTGGCTATAAGGATGAGAAATAATACATGTTCTTTGCACTTTATCACTGTGAGTCCATAATGTGACTTCATACACATGCTGAATGGAAAGAGAGAGAAAGAAAAGATCCTTGTAGCAATCCGTAATTGCAGAACACAGATTACCATTCTCCCTAACATTCAGTACCTTTCTCTATTTAAGTGCACACCCTTGGACGTATTCATTTTTCTGATGAAAAATTACTGTACCGCATGACCAAGAGTGTGAGTTCCTGCACAGAAGCTCAGAATGATGAAAATGGCCCCCCATCATCAACATCATCAGGAAGGCATACATTAAGATATTTTAAACCCTCTTCTGGTCCAAATCTAGATTGTGCCAAGTCTAAGGTACATTTAGACAATAAAAAGAGTATATTTGCAGCTGGCTTTTGACTATTTTTTCCCAGGAGTTAGCTACGGAATATCATGTACAACACTGACAGTAGCTGGTTAGAGGCAATGGGTGGAGGATTGGCTCCTCCACTTGCAACTGACCTGTTGAGAATTTGAAGTTGAAAGGAGTTCTTCCCTTGTTTTGATCAAGAGCTGCACCAGGAGCTCAGGTATATCCCTCAACGGTCAGAAAAGGATAGGCTAGATTTGTAGCTCAAAGATCAAGACTTTTTAGGGAAGGATGATATCTTTTAAGAGCAAGCATATATAAAACTGATAGAGATGGGCTAACTGTCTGTATAGGAAGCACAGATCCATGCTGCAGAGGAAAAATTGCTGAAGGTGTGTATTATCCCATTTCTAATGTGGTGGAATAATGGTTTAACATAAGTACGCCTGGCCCAGGGTAGGGTGGATGTCTACTTTATTCAGTACTATTTCTCTGATGGTGACTAAGAAAGGATGCATAGCATGGAGCATAAGGAAGAGACAAAACTGCACTGCAATGCTTCTTCAGTCTAAGACTCAGATTGTTTTGTTTGCTAAACCTTGAAGGACCTCTTTTGTATGAACGTGTCTGAATTTCTTTTTGAACCCCTGAGAAAGCTTACGGCACTCACAGCTTCCAGCAGTCCAGGATTCCACACCTGAGCTATGGATTGTATAAGAAGGTGACTCCTTTTGTTTGCTTTGAGCCTGTTGCTTTTATGATTTATTTGATGCCTCTTTGTCCTTAAACTGGGAAGCAGTGACTAATCATCCTTTATTTACCTCTGCATTATCATGACTTTATAGACATCATAAAGGTCATCTATCTTCCGGGCTGAAGGGTTCTAGCCTGCTTAATCTCTTCTTGTATAGAAGCTCCACACCTTAACCACTTATGTTACCTTTTGCTGCACCTTTTCTAATAGTATTGTGTTCTCTTGAGATGTGGGGATGAAGGTTATGCATCCTATGGAGGATGCAGCTACCATCTAGAGCTATACAGCAGCCTAGTGATGTTTGTTCTTTTGTTCTCCGTTCTATTTGCTTTTTTGACCGCTGCCAAGATTTGAGCTGACATTTTTGCAGAACTATTTATTATAATTCCAAGATCTCTTTTCTGAATGGTAATTGCTAGTTCAGAGCCCATCATTCTATATGCAAAGTGAGGCTGTTTTTCCTCTTGTGAATCACCTCACAAACAGTGAAATTCATGTGCTGTTTTATTCACCCATCATTCATCTAAGAACCTCCTGCAGCCTGTCACAGTCAACTTTTTTCTTTTCTTTTGACCATTGGATCATTTTGACCATTGCCCTGAAAAATTTAGTATCATCTGCAAATTGACACAGCATTCTCTACTCATTTTTAGATCATGCAAGGATATATTAGACAGCATAGGCCCTGGCACCAATTTCTGCAACCTCTCCCATTTTGCAAAAACGTCATTTGTTCCTACCTTTTGTTTCCTGCCTTTTAGTAAAGTATTAATCCATTAGAGGACTTTCTCCTTTTAGTCTGTAGCAGGAGGAAATCTTGCTGAAAGCCTTCTGGAGATGAAGTAGACCATGAGCCTGTGATGCTTGCCTGTGTACTCAATCCACTTCAGAGGACTCATGCGGAATCGTGAGGTATGACTTGTCTCTACAAAAAAATAATGTGATCTTCCCCAATGTCGTATTTGTCTGTGAATTTATGAATTTGGTTCTTTAGTGCAGCTTCTGCCAGTTTGCCCTACACTGATATCAGGCCTACGGGTCTTCATTTGCCAGTATAAAAAGAAGAAACAGCAAAAATGATGCTGCTAAAAGCTGTTGGGGAAAGGAAGTGGCCATGTTTTGTTTTCTGCTCTGACTCACCTCTGGTAAGTTCTCTGTCCCTGTAGATATACTCCCTGCTATAGTGTATGATAAGGTCCTACAATAGCTATTCTCCCCTTACAATAATAATCCGAGATGCAGTTAATGACAAGAATGAGGAAGATCCTCATACAAGGACATGGCTGACCTTGGAGTCCTCATGCAGATCCTAAGCAGCACTGCCATGAATAGAAGTTTTGCATATGCAAAGACTGATTAAAAAAATCCCACCAGTAAAGACCTCAGACTTGTTCTGGTTATTTATGGACACAGCTATGTATTGATGTTTACTGAAGCACACCTTAATATGTCTTTTCCCCATCCTTCAGTATTTTAAAAAGGTAAATAGTAGTTTCATAGGATACTTGGAGTTTTATGCGTGCCATATGACAATAAGGTTGCCATGGAGACTTCTTATCCTTGAATACTGGTGTAATTAATGTAGAAGAATTCAGCTCCTTTTATCTGTATGAGACTTACAAGACAGTCTCTTCTTCTTTGTCGACTTTTTTTTCTAGTGAATATGCATGCTTTGTGTAACAGAGCAAGGCATGTAAATCTGCAGTCTCCTGACCTCTGAAACAATGCAGAAAATATAGAAATACAATGTTTGCTGCTGCAAGCAAAGACTGAGATTATAGCCTGTGTGAAAAATGCATCAGGAAGAACACAAAAGAAGCTCCTTGCAGTAGGATGCATACAAAGCAGGAGGAAAGACAGAAACATGATGAATCACAAAATGGCAGCTCCCCTCCGACACTTCTCTTCCTTGTAGTATCAGTAATAATTTGTCACGTATGATATAGAAATGTCTCTTTAATGAATTCATTGATAGCTTAGTAGTTGCCCAACATACAAAAATCGGACCTGGAAAACTTCCTTCACCTGACACTGCAGAAGTAAATGTGTTGTTGTTTGGAGATCATCACCAAAAGCAGCATGTTGCATTGACAATGTAATGCTTTGGAAAAAAAAGAATAAAGCTGCATATTTAAGAGCTCTTGGATGAAGAAAGAGATGTTGGAGAGGAGATATTCTCTTGTAATTCTGTATAATTCTTTATTTACATTTGGGATGCTCTCCAAGGCTGGACCAAAGTTAAGCTGCCTTATATATTAAGGCCACTTAGCTTTTTCCTTCCATCCTGTCTGTCATTAGGGAGTCAGATCCTGCCTGGATGGGATGATTCTTTCCACTGCAGAACTATTGAAACCACGACTGTAGGAGACACAAGAAAATGAGCAATTACAACAAAATAGGGTTTCCACACAATTGTTTGAAAGTAATTTTTGTTTTACTTTTGCTAACACCTATTTAATTTCAGCACCTCACATTCTGTATAAATCATCAAGGTTCTGTTAAAATTTCTACATCCTTAGCATTTCACTTAAGAATTTGAAATAAACAATCATTAGGCTGTCTCCCAACCAAAAATCCATGTTATTTCTGCTTTTATACATTCCAGAGTATGCTGTCAGTAGAAAGTAATATATGTTCTCAATTCATGTTAATTAACTCAGCTCAAATGCTGAAAGATAATTGCTCAGGCTGAACTTACTTAATGGTCTTTTTTTCCTCACGGAGACATAAACTAAGGTACAAATCAGGCAAAATTTAAGGACAACTGTAAAAAACATAGAAAACATCACCTTTCACACTCTTTGATATTCTATCTGATATTCAGTAGAGCTTCCAGCAGTCATAAGATTTCTTTTTCCACCTGCATACTTCCATCTTCTCTGCTATTTTTGAAGTGGAAATACAGGAGAAATAGCTACTGATAAAAGCCACGGAACTCGGTCCTTGTAACTCTATTTTTGTGAGACTAATTAAGGTAAGCAAATCTCAGCTTTCCCTTCAAGACACGGTCCAGTGTTACATCTACAATGAAGTTGTCAAGTAAACTTGAAAGGAAGCAGACTTCAGGAGCAGCAATCACTTGTAGCATGCAGGTAAGAGAGGCCAGACCAAGCCTCAGCACTGAAGCAGGCAGAGCACAACCATCAGGCTATTGGTAAAAATGTACCTTCAGAGCACCTACCATTTCTGCTCCCTGTACCAGCTGGTCCTTAACCGGAAGCCTTTTGAGCACGGCTTGGACTGGAAAGCAGAGGATGTGACCTCAATTTCTGTCTCCCTCACAAGCTTCTTGGGGTCCATGCACTCAAAGGGTTTTCACCCAGTGAACAGAGGTGCCTGAATACCTTGAAGGTGCTGTTCCTTGTCTACCAGTGAGTCTGTTCTCATCCTCCTCCTTTCAACACTTTGTTCATCCTGACTGTTAAGACTGAAAGAGTAACCCTTTATTCCATACCTTATAGAACACCTTAGTTAACGGAAAACCCGCTCTCATGTTATGGGTAAATTAGTAGATGAGATGAGCCCACAGATGATGTGGCTGGCCTACTGCTCCTTGTTTTCATAGCAATTCTTGTGAGCCAGGTGACCCCAGAGGGAAGCCTCGTGCCATCTGAGTGGGACCTCTATGTCAGCTGCATCAATGGAAAGGGAAGAGCACAGGAAGGCTGGAAACAAACCTTTCTAGGAGATGGGAGCTGTCAGACCTCCCCACACAGGGCTGCATTAGGTGTGTATAGCTACATTCTCCGTGGAAACATTTGGTGGTAAGCAAAAAAGAGAGAGAGAGAGAGAGGGAGAGGAGGAGTGTCTCTGCATCTGTGTGGGTGTCTCTGTGACTGCAGTGTTGTTGAGGTAACCACAATTTGACACCAGACATACACCTTGTGTCTGCTCTTGATGCTCTTCTGATGTAGCCATTAAGAAACTTAAACATTGGATTCACATTTCTGGAACCTGTCGACAGCTCGTCGTAAACCAGCTTCTCATAGAAAATGTACATAACCTGTATTTTCATTTCACCTTTGGTTAATTTCTAAGGGTCCTTCTGTCTTAATTTGCAGAATTGTCTTGAAAGAGATACAGAATGATCTGATAAACAACCAGAGCCAGCTACAGAGGACCTGGCACCTCTAGAGAGATGAGTTATGATGACCTGTATGGAATAAGAGATAGGACAGATTTTCCTATCTGAGAGTATTTTACCGACAAGGGTTTTAAGATTTCATTTTCACTTACAGAAAAATGTTGTCGATAGAAGCAGATCTTCTCATCATACATTTAGACACAAAGATTATTAACAGCATTTGTTGTCCAAACATCACTGGCGGTGAGCTCAATTTGGGGCACAGGGATTATTATGTGGTATAATTTATTCTTTGCTGCTGTTGTTGGCTCACAGAAGGTGAGCGGAAAGGAGAAGCAAGAGTTTGTGCCTATCGCTGCTGTGTGGAAAGCATATCACTGTGACAGCGCCCAAGCAGCCTGTTGGCAGTTACACCCCAAACGCCCAGGTAACGCTAATTCATTTTAAAAGGAAGCCCAAGTCAGCAGCCAGATTTTATTTAGTGAGCAAGAAACCAGAACTGCCATATAGGCTGCTGTGAGAAGTCACCATCAGACGGGACTGCAGGGAGACCATGGCTTGCCTGAAGCAGAGTTTTGTTCCTTACGTAGTTTATGTTATGCGTGTGACACCTAACTCTGCTCTGCTATTGGTCTGATCCTGAGTGAGGTTCTCCTGCACAATTCCTTATGTCGGCACATCATTTGTTTTAGAAAGAAAGTCGGGAATGTTGCTAGCTGTTGCAAATGCCCGGCAGTGGAAAATATGCACCTTTTTGTGCCATCAGCGTTAGTCAGTTACTTATGTTCCATTTATTTACAATATTTATAATGTCCTAAAAAGTTTTGGGTTTTTTGTTTTGTTTTGTTTTGTTTTGTTTTGTTTTGTTTTTTAAGAAACAGATGTGTGTAGGTTGGTGTGCTATGTCACAACTTCAGAGAGACATAGCAGATACATCACATTTTTCTGGTATGGGTTAAAGACAGTGTTCCTACTGAGGTATTTGTATTTTGTCCAGTATTACTTTGTGGTATGCACCTATAATAAGCTCCCAAACATGGGGTAGTTATCTGAAAGATTTGGGATATTTTGATTTTGCTTTTCAAAAAGTATAAACCTAATTCTGCTACTTTCAGTCATGTTCAGACTTTTATTCCTCAGACATTTACTTGAATTCATGGGGAATTCACAGATTAAAAGCACACTCAATGCAAGAAAAAGTATCAGGATCCTGTTCTAAATAGCAGAATTATATGAATGCACATAGTATTTGAACTATTGCTTTGAAAGTATATGACAGTAATAACCCCTTCCCTGCCCAACAAGAAATAGAAGTGACTAGTATATCACTGGTATAACAGTTGTTTGGTTTGTTTTTTTCTTGATGAGTCAATTCCCAGGAAACCATCAAGCTTCCTTCTAAGTTTTTCTGTCCCTGCCCCTACTCCCACATTTAAATAACTGAGGAATATTTCTGAAATTATCTGCTGAAGCTTATACACCATGTGCTTTAAAAATCAATCAAAGTGGGAATTTCCTAATGCTGCTTGATTTCTTTTGCAGCATCAAAGTATTTTCAGAAAACAGGAGTAAAGCACTCACCGTGGCAGAAACAACTATTATGAGAAAGAAAATAATGATAAAACCAGTTTCTAATAGCTAACAACGCTGACAGGCAGACACAAATGCAATATGGATCTTATGTTTTCCCAGAGCTATGCACCACATTTTATGGCTTTAATATGAGGACCTTCCACAATGAAAAATTAGATGAGTTTTCTCCTGATGTTTGCTCTTCTAACCATGAATTTTCCCATTAACTGCTGCTTTCTTTGGCAATCAGATCTTTTTTTTTCTAGGAAGTAAGTTGTCATTTTAGTAGAACAAAATGGACAGTTCACGGACTAAATGACTTAGAAGTATGTTGAGAAAGGTGTCTGCCCCAACAGGATCCTCTTCTTCAGCTGCCAGCTCTGGCCAATAGTCTCACTGAAATAAACAGGATTGCCTTCACTGCAGGGGTTTTCAGAAATATGTGTAATTGATCCCATTGCTTGGATCCAGTTGTGCAGTCTCTGATGCTGAGAATGAAGGAGAGTGCTGGATCCGACCAGCAGAGTGAAGTCCCTGTGGCACAGGAAGGTCTTACTCCAAGATTCAGTGAAGATTTTTTTTGAGCAGCCACTGGGTAGTGCAAAACACTAAGAATGGCAAAGCAATAACATAATAATGTTGCTAGTTGAGTTTCAGTATATTTTATTTGATTGGACTAAAAGCAGTGAAAACACACACTGCTAAACATACTTTTGGCTGTTTCAAGTCATCCATAGAGCCCAGAAGGATCAGAACTGAATTTCTAACGTTCCCAGAGAAGTCTTTTTTAAGCTCTCTTCTCCCCTTATTTCTATTAATCACAAAGACTGTACAATGCTTATTTCAAAATTACTTTTAACAGCCAGTTCAATTCTGACAGCATGCTGTTATCCTTTTCTAATGCATTATCTTTCTGTATTTTATGGGTCACAGACTAGGATATATGAAAACTTTCCCTCATGCTGACAGCACAGGACAGCCAGACACAAATCTACGTATCTATCTAAATTAGGCTATCAGACCACAACATTTCTGTTTTGTTTTATTACAGCTGCTCAGCACCCTGGCATATTCAGAAGCCATTCCAATAATTTTCTTCACTTGATTCTCCCATAATTGTGAAAAGGGGGTTGGGAAGAAGAAAACACAGTTCTTACTTTAACAACATGCTGTTCTCTTGCCTCTGGATGCTTGAAACACTAGTCTTGGATGCAGATTTGGATTTCCTATCAGGTTTTCCCAGCTCCGGAGGCTTTGGGGACCTCACTGAATCTTCCTGTGCCTTGGTTTCCTGGTCGTGCAAATAAGATACAAATATTGCCTCTCTCTTGCTGGCAGAGTGCTAAGCAGAGAGAGCTCCAGTTGTAGTACCAACAACCGAATTAAGAAAACAAAGATATCTTACTTGTAACACCTGGCTCCAAAAAGGTCTAAAAGCCTTTCAGCATCTTTCTGATAATAATAAGATGGACAGGCAGCATATTCATAAAAGACCGTGAGTCAGTACCAGCAGAGATGAACAGGACATTAGTGTGTTTCTACAGATGAAGAGAGCCGATGAGTTTTATTTTCCTGTTTTTTCTGAAACTTGAGAATCGAGTTTTCAGTTCGAGTTAATTGCCAGTCGGAAGAGCTATGACAATTTCCTCCAGCTGAGAGGTCGGCCCACTGTAGCTTTACCATGGTCCCTGAGCGGTGCGATACACTGCTGAAGAAACGCAATTTGAGGGCTAATATGAAGTTCTTTTATCACAAAGCTGTTGTCATATCAAATACAGTATCAGCATGTGTCAAAAGGAGAATCATGAGAATAACAACACTGAAAAAGTCCCGTAATTCTATTTTTAGTGGGAGTAAAATCTCTTCAAAATGATTCCAAAGGACATGAAATGCAGAAAACTGAGTCATACTGCAATGATTAGAAAGAGATTGCTTCTTCTGATGAAAGTTTAGAAGCAACTGGGATTGCTGTGATCGTGTCTGTTCATTTAATATAGGTTTGTTACAACAGCCTTTTGGACTAGTTTACCTAATGATTCAAAATCTTGCCTTGCTGCAGGTAGAAGCCATTAGCCATCCCACTCACAGTTCTGCCATTTAAAACCACTCCAACTCAAATCCAGGAGAGGTACTGAACGAGCCCCGTTGGTGGTCGGTCAGGAAGTTTATGTCCGGGCCCTGAGGGTGCTCACGGGCCTGGCTGCCCCTGCCCACCCCCCCGAGGCTCCCCCACCTGCCCAGGGCCCAGCCCCCATCTCAGCCCCTGCCCCAGCCACACCGCAGCAGGGCCGGTCTCCAGCTCCCCAGGGCCCTGCCCAGCCAGGCTGACCCACGGGCCCACATCCCAACCTGGCCTTGGCCCACCCCTGTACCCAGGGCCTGGGGCTGCCCTGTGCTCCCCCCTGCTGCCCTGCCTCTGGCTGGGGCGGTGGGACAGGCCGTCCCAGGGGAGTTCCCGCCATGCCTTGTACCTTGTGCCCCAGGGAGCCAAACACCCAGGCAGTGCCCTGGCAATGTAGGCCCAGGGTCAGCTTTCTGAACAAAAGTTCTATATTCAAAGCAATTTTTGATCAAAGTCTCGGACTTCAAAGTTAAGGAAGATTTGCAAAAATTTTTCATCCTCGCTGAACTGTTGAAACTAAAATAATGGAAAAAGAACTAGTCTCTCTAAGTCTTATTTCAAACTGTCTAGGGAAATTGCTACTAGGCTGTTTTTCAATCTCTTAATAAGCGTGCTTACTCTCGATAGATCATGCAAATACTGCATGTGTTAGGAGAAATCTAATTTCTCAGCTACGAAACATGTAAACAGAAGTTTGTGCCTCATCACGGAGATGTGCGTGCTCACGCGCGTGTGGTGACAGCAGAGCGGAGCCCGGAATCGCTGCTGCAGGGCAATGCGAGAGGGATCGCATCTCCCCCAACCAAAACCAACAATAAAAAGTATTCCTCAATAAAAATCTGTGACAGTGAGGCAGAGACACATAAAGAAAGGAAAATCTCCTGCAGAACAGTTGTGATTATACAGACAGAGGCCTCTTACTAGAATATTAATCTTTATAAGGGTTAAGCCCTGTTTGGAATTGCTTATCCCTTCCTCACAGTTTTATAGGTCCTTGGAGTGAAGGAAAAGGTTTTCACAGGGCACATTTCAATAGCTCAACAATTTCTTACTTTATGTATTAACCTTTCCATGAATCAAAGAAGTTTATAATGTCTTAAAGGGAAGATGTGCGTGGGCAGCGTGTTGTCTGGAAGCTGATACTGCAATGGGTTTGTTAATGAAGTGACAAGCATCCATGTAGTAAAAGACCTAATACCAAACTTGCAGTCAATGATGTGTAACTTCAGCTGGATGAAAAACACAGTGCAGTGCAGTGCAGATGACTGCGTGCGAAAAGCAACCACAAATGTTTTAATCAAGAATATCATTAAGCAAAGCCTAAACATGTAACCGGAAAGAGAACATTTGCTACACTGTACTATATTTCTCCATACAGGTCGTTCCTGTAACATAAGGAAATTCACGTAAGGGAACATTGCCTTATTTTAGTGCAGAGTCACACTCATCCTTTGTTTGTTTACTCGCTCTGTGCTTGGCATGGAACGCACTGCTTTGGAGAGGAAAATGCCTAACAGCTTCCACATTACAAACACACATGCTGCCCTATTATTTTGAGAGCGCAGCATGGTGCCCTTTTCCCCACGGTGGATTGCTTCTGTTAGACAGGAAACACCCACATATGGACAGTCTTCATCACCTCCTGCATCTTTCGGGGTGCTTCCAGGGAGGAAATAGAAAGCAACTTTTCCACTCCCCATTAGTAAGTTTCTTATTCTCTTCCTAACATACTGTGTTTCAGGGAACAGGGAGTTGATTCCTCACTGATTAAAGAAAAAATCACAAAGCCATTAACTAAATTCCCATAGTTATAATAAGGAATCAGAATCTATCATACCTACAAAAGGCTGTTATAAAGAACATCAGCAAGAATGGCCAAGGATGAAAGAAGATCTGTAGGAAAAGAGAGAAAAAACACAAACATGAAGGGCTATTCAGGTATGAAAGGGAAGCTGATATTACATTGTCAATGGGAAGAAGTTGTGTTTGAATAGGGAGGTGGTGGCACAAGCTGACTTTGAGGCAGTTGACATAAGGACAGACAGTCTGCCTCAGGAGCAAAAGAGAATACCAAAAGAAACCTCACAACAATCTCATAAAAAATTTTGTGGACAAATGTGTAAACCCATTTGTTCATTTAATCTTCTGTATATAACTGTGGTCTTTATTCAGACAGAAGTTTCAACTAGCAAACTTGTGCATGACACCAAGAGCCATTGATGTATTGCAAATGGCCAACATGTAGAACATGTTTTTCCTAAGTGCCACCATAATATTGAATTTCAGTATTGAATTATGATTTTTTTTAATCTTTATAAGATCTTCTAATTTTTTTTTCAGCCTTAAATTAGGTTAACTATCTTTTATTGTAGGTATTGCAAACGAGCATCAGAAGAAACTGTGTTAGCTTGTCTTTTATATAGCTCTTGTCACTGGGAGGCTCTGCATAAACATCACAGGTGGTGAGGTAGTGGCATACATTAATTCTGAAAGAGTTTTTCACGGGAAGCATAGATGAGGAGAAAATATTGAAATGCACATGAGAGAAGCTGCCGGATGGGCTGTGCCCGTGGAAACCAAACACTAGTCTAATATTTTGGATCCAAACAACTCCTCCCTAGGAAGCCAGAGAGGCTTTTTTGCCTTTGAATCTGAGCACGTGGAAAGTAGCCTATGGACCACAGTTAGAAAATAGTGGAAATACTTTTCTTCCTTTTTCTCATTAATCACTCGGAGACTGAAATGGCAATTACACAATGGTAAATATATCCCTACAGATTCAAAAGAATTATTATGTACCTCCACCATAACAACAAATTGTTAGACCACAAAAGAACATTGGGAATTTCAAAGCATCTTAGCAATGAAGCAGGAATAGGCCAATGGGCCCTTAACAATATCTACAAGTTTTTCAGCACCTTCTGGGCAGAGATCTCAAAAATACTCTAACCTTATACAACCTTTCAGAGTTATTCTTTAATATCTGAAGAAAGTATGCAGAAAAATAGAAGCACCAAGTATTACATGACTGAGATAATAAGCAACAATAACAGCAATAACAGATCTGGAAACGATATCCAAGGTTTGTAACTTCCAACCTTGTTTTCCCAACACACTCTCTGAAATGGAATTATTTGCTCAGATCTCTTTCAAAATTTGGAGCAAAAAGCAATCTAAATGAACATCATCCTACATTAGGTCCTGATAGGTGTTTTGTACAAAAATCACCTGTTCTGGCTTTCCATCCATAACAAGAGTACTGTCTGCATTAGCAGCCTGCCAAATGAGGTAAGAAGAGTACTCAGTGTCTCAAAAACATCCTCCACAACACTGGGGCTAAAGAAATTTCAATAGGAAAGAAGGGAAGCTTATGTTCTTTCCTGCTCTATTATTTTTGCATGTGTTGGGTTGAAAGTTCAGAATCTCTTTCAAAATTTTTTCCATACCTAGAATGGTGTATTTCACAGAATTAGACCCAAGCAAACCTCAGTCCTGCCAAAACATCCATTCCTGTCATGGGGAAATCTACTGATGTCCACTGACTTGTTACAAATATAGCATTTGTCACTGCTGCAGGTTAAGAGATTCTGAAGAGTTTTGATTAATACTCCTTTACTGGTTGAAAACAAGGAAAGGATCACTATAGCTTCCCTCATGGAATACAAATCAAAACATAATACATTTATTAATCGTCATAAGAAGGCAGATGAAGAGTCCAAAATATTACTTGCATACTTATTGTCCCAAATCCCTTGACATGTAGCAAATTGCAAAAGATTTCGGGCTTTCACCAAAATACAAGTCAGATTAAAATGTGAAACTTACAGTTTACTGGATATTAAAGTGCATAATCCATTTTTAATAGTTTGAGATTAATTTCAGTTATGTATTTCCTATTAATCTGCTGAAGTATAGAGCTGTAATCCAGAGAGAAAAAAAAAGATATTTTGAATTCATTATATTAAATCGTCTTGTCTGGACTCACTGGTTTCAGTTCCGAAACTCCAGGAAGTACACGTAAGACATATGGTTCTACATTAATTATTCTTAATGCTCTTTTTCCTTGTAATTTTTCTTTCAAAACAAACCTAGGGGGGAAAAAAAAAAAAAAAGGAGATTATTACTCTACAAATTCCAAAATTCAACTGAGAAGCAAAAAAACCCCACCAAACAACCGAAATTCTATTCCAGCTTTTATAACAAAGCATCCTATTAAGTGCTTTATTAACACATCTTATATCTTGTATTTAGATGGCAACCTTTTCTTGATTTTATAGATTAGAACTAAAATCTAAAATTCTAAAAGCTATAAGGAAACATAGACTTACTGTATCTGATTTTGAGATGCAGAAGTCTACCAAGGAGTTCAGATGTCAAAAGTAGTGTCTGTACGACAAATTGCAACATAATATTGAGACACACTAGCTATTTTTCAATAAGAAACAACCAAACTGAAACACATAGACCTCTATGCTACAATGGTTGCTGGCTTCGAGAGCCTGACCTACCTTACTGAAAACTACTTGTAATATTACTCTATTAAAGCTGTGAATGTAGGATATTGTAAATCTTCTCTTCCGTTGGAAACTGTGGGGGGAGTCACACCACTTGCCTTCAAAATTGTGTATTTCTTTGCAAAATGGTAAAATAAATGATAAAAGAAAGTGTTAAATTCATACACATTAAATGTAATGATGTTCAAAATTCAAAAGAATCCGTTCAGACATAGCCTGCAATAACACAGCAGGGAAAAGATGAACCAGTCTGGCCTATAAAATAAAGGAAAGCAGAATTTGGGAATGTAGAAGAACTTAATATATATATTAAACCCCACCCCCCCAAATAAAATATAACCTACCCATACCTAATCAGTGACGCACACACAGAGGAAAATAACTACTACTAACTACTGGGTTTTTTTCCTTCTCAGGCAAGAATTCAAATGATCTGCTTGGATGCGTGGGAGATATTTGGGAAGGACATCAGCCCTCTACTTTTCAACATATTCCCCCAAGCTCCTCAAGAGAACAGGACAAAAATCATCAGAGCTATGAGGAACTTCCTCTCTGTTGTATTCCCAGAGCATGGCCAATATTATATTCCTTTAGACATTACGCCCCAGAGGCAGTGGAGGATAGTGTATATCTCCCACACTCTAGCCAGTGCCTCTACCTTACTTAGTATCACTACTGCAGCAAGGGCCTAATTTATACCGTCTTTATAGCCACATATATACAAGGCACATCAGAGAATATACCTAAAGCACTGATCTTAGCTTCTGACCTTAAAAAAAAATAATCTCAGGATGGTAATGCTAGATCTTTCTGATCCAAACCCTAGGATCTCTGTGAAACAGTTCATAACACTTAAACCTCGAGGAAAGATTATTAGTGATAATTGACCTTTCTCTAGTGAAAACTGTATGCCCTTGATTCTAGCTTGCAATGCTTAAGTGCTCAGCTCAGTCAACTGTATCACAGTAATGTTGATGTCATCATGTTTTACTATTTGAAGATACTGTCTTCCACTAAACATCAGCAAGACATTCAGCCTGTCACGCATGAGCAGTCAATAGCTGATGGTCTGTGTTTCTCAAATTATAATAAATCTAAAGGAAAGAATTGTTCTGCTAAATGTTAGCTGAATGACTGGTCATTACAATACAAAGCACAAATGTGGGGCTGAATTTTCTGAAGGGTCCAACACAAACCTTGGTAGATCCATTATGCTTACGGTTCAATCTCTTTTGAAATGTGAATAAAGAGAACTAGAAGGCAAGAATACCCCTCATAGTCTTTGGGAGTGCCCAAATATTAAAACAATTGTAATCTAACCTGTCCAAAAAGCTTAGAATGAGATGATATTCCCTGCACTACATTTGAGACCACTTGATCTTTGGTCATAGTGAGACTGAGCTTCTCTTAGCTGGAAATAAACATGACTCATATACCCTCCTGCAGAGATTAAGTATTCTGGAATCAATTAATGTTCTTTCATAATGCCTTGAACTTCAAAAATAGATCAAAACCCAAAATACAAAAAGTACTCTCTTGAGAAATAAGATATTATAATTTGCCTGGACCTACTGGGTCTTTTTCATCTTTATATCCTGATTGCGCCTGGACCCTGGAGTCCTACAGATCGGCACTTTTTCCACAGTGACAATTGTGTGGGAAGGGTGGTGAATATCTTCTTGGAGCTAGTCCTAAACTTCTTTTCTTGATTTCTCACTTGCTTGAGGAAAGGTAATTTGCTTTGGCCCTATACCAGAAGAAAGCTGAAACCATCTCCTGTTGGTTCAGCCACACTAGCTTCTGTAGTGGGAGAGTGAAAAACAGGCCTCTACATCCTCTCCACATTTTCCCCTGCCAAACCATCAGGACTGATACAGATCTTGGCTTGGGTTTGTCATCACACAAGATGGTATCAGGCTTCTTCTGCTACAGAAAGGCTGCCTTCCCCACTGTCCTCTTAAAATCTGCTTTGGGTTTTACTATGGTTAGTTATGAGACTGAGATTCTAAGTGTTATAAGCTTAGATGAAAAGCCAGAATGCATTATAGAGCTGGTTCCAATTCCAATTTGTTAATAGAAAGCTTCCTCTGCCAGGATTTATCTTGTCTTACTGCAGATACTTACACATTAGATGTCTAACTGTACCCACTGCCTAAATTCATACTGTGGTCAGTTGATAGAGACACGTAGCACTCAAGGATGCTTTACGCCATGAGACGGAGATGCTGGCTGTGGAGATGTAACACACTGCTAGAGGACGCCTGTCTCCCTGTTTCTCCTTGACTAACTGAGATTCAATGCCTAACTCCTAGACGATCAGACAGATGGATCCTACTCCAGGGAACACCAAGGGACTGGATCAGCTTCTTAAACATTAATACTTTTTATCTGCAGAATGACTCTGTAGTTAAAGTTTGCAATTAAGTAAAGAACTTGAATGCTGTAGTTCAGGTGTTGAGGTAGGTAGATTTTCAAGTATAAGGTAATATTGCATCACAGAACTGGCAAATTTAAACCTCCTAGGCTGAAACATGCTGTGCTGTCTACCTGTCCCCTACATATGATCATTTAGAATCACTTAGGTATTTCTAAGGAGATTTAGAACAAAGACGTTGCCTGTCTTATAAAAAAAATTTCCTACAGAATACTGCATGCAACAATTCTAGTATTTTTGGAGCTACAAGTTCAAACGTGGCGAGAAGGATTCATGCGCTGTGGGTTGTCCTCTGCAAAGTCTTACCCAAATTTGGCCAAATTATATGCATTTGGAAACTTCAGTTCATGTTGCTCATCTGAGCATCTGGCAGCTGTTAATCTCTGTTCATTCCATCTGCTGTGTATCATGCCCTACTGCAGTTCCTTCAAGGGCTGCACAGAACTCCCCATTGCAACTTGGAGGCTACACAAGTGTTTGGAAGCCTCACCCAGGTCCCAGCAACACTCACCTGGCTAACCACCCGCAAAGAGCTAGGTTAGAACTGAGGGAAGGGAAAGACTAGTGCAGAAGGAGCCTGGGACTAAAACTGCGGAAGGGCTGGGGAGGAGAGGAGAAAGGAAGAACTTGTTGATGAGGCCAGAAGCGGAGAGTGCGATGTTCACTAGAGCAGACTCAGTGTATGGATGGGGCGCTAGGATTCAGATGGGTCAACACTGGCCACTTGTCAGGAGGTCAATGACCAGGAAATGAAGGCTAGCACCTCCCTTAGTGTCAGCAATGAGAGTGGAGTGGGTGGCTCATGCCTGGAGAGTCCACGTGGTTTAGCCTGGCTTTTAATTACTATTATTATATGGGACCGACAGAGAAAAAGCCTCCCAAAGAATCCTGCTTCCTCCACAATTCCCCTGCATGCATTTCTATGTGAAATAACAGGTCGTACCACACATGTCAGGTCACAATTCAGTCCTGCAATCTTTTGTCAGATAGATTGTACCTGGAAAGTAGACAGTACTTGGGAAGTCAGGCTAGAGGCAATAGACTAGAACTCAAGATCATTGGAGCAGCCTTGCTTTTACCAACCCAATTATTCAGACATCATAAACAAACTTCCACCAGAATCTAAGAGTTTAAAAATAAAATAAATATAGCATTATTTTTATTCATCTTCTGGTTTTCTGTTTCCACTGTCAAGGCATCAAATATTGCTCTGAAAAAAAGCTCTTATTTATACAAATAAGAAAAAAATAAAGCCAGACATTTCATGTAGTCACATGAATTAAGGAACAGAAAGGCTTTGGTGAAAAGAGAGGACTAACTAATACTGAGCATAGACCTGGGAAGAATGGCAGTTCAGCACAAACCTTCTCATTGCTTGTCACAGCTGCATTTGTTCCTGTCACATGAATTATGATAGAAATTGTGTGCAGTATATTCTGCTTGAAAACCAGGGAGCCAATATAGCAAAGCATAGAAAGTATGTACTTTCAGTGCTCAGTCTCTTCTATCTGGTTCCAAAAGCAATAAAAAAAAAATAAATTGTTATTAATCTCCTTTCTCTGCCTCCTCCTATCTTCTTCATTATTCTTCACTGAAAGAAGAGGAAGGGGAAGGAAGGTTAAAAGGTGAAATTGTTTTGTGCCTCATCCTAGAAATGGACTAATCCTTCCAGCCCCCTTTTCATAACTGCAGCTGCCAGGTGAATCGTCTTTTCAGCTGCTACTTCCAATACTAGATTTTCTGAAGCAACGTGTTGCTCTGTGGCACTTTCCAGATTCTTATTGTTAAAACTTACTGTAAGAAAGCAAAATAGAGCTTTTAATATCCCTTGCTTGCCTTGAACCCCGCAGTAAAGAATAAAAACGGCATAGAATGAAAGAAATCTAAGGCTTCCTGCCATCCCCCACCTGTTTTTTAACCCAAACACAGTGCCTACTACCATGCCCGAGCTTTTTTTCTCCCTTCTCTTTTGTTTGTGACTGAAAATCTGCCAAGCTGAACAGTTGATATTTTAAGGAGTGAAAGAAACAAACTGTCCAACAAAAATGCTACTCTCCTGCTGAAACTGTTGACACATTGTTTGTTGTTCACAGTTGAGGACCCTGTACCTTGCTTGTGCTTACAAGGTCAGAGAGTGACACAAGAACATGGGAAGTAGTGAGTTAAAAATGTTGACCCGCATTACCTGTTACCCTCCTGTATATGAGCTGATAAAGTACTTATAAAATTCCACTAAATGTTAATGGTGCAAGTCCATCAAAGTTAAAACTATACTTAATACTACAAACCCATGACGATAATAAGACACGCTTAAAGAGGCCCTTGATAACATTATGCGCTGCTACCCTGAAGACCTGACGAGAAGGCATACATTAGTCATTCAATGTGTCTTTTAGGTGCCCAATGAACCTTTCGCTGAAGCAAAATGTTTAAAGCCCTGATCCATCGCTGCAAAACGTGTCTCTGGGTGCATTCAAAGGGAAGTGATCTCCAACTAACGCCTTGGGAGAAGAGCTCATGGGTCTGCGCATCCCGGGATCAAACTTAGGCTTGTTTGTAATGTAACCATTGAGGAATGACTAGTTAAGAAATAAAAATACTAAGCTGTCCGCCTCATTCATTTTGCTTCTTGGTGTCCAGCCTATTTGTGTTATATTTTTAACACCTCCATCAGCATAACTTTTGAGAAGGACTTTTTTTTTCTGTGTGGTCATGCCCTATTAACTCTCCTTTAGGAGCTGAAAGGAAGCCAGTGGCATTAAAAAGATGAGGAAATCCTGCTCTGCTGTAGTCAGGCCCAAGAGGGGCCACCTGCACTTCCTACACTACCCACCGCCTTCTCCCTGGGCCTGCGGGCAGAAGCTGCAGATCTCCGGCTGATGCAGAAGGAGCTGCTTGTGCTAAGGGACAAGCGGACACCTTGGTCTGGGTCCCATCTCTGAGGACAGTAGCTGACACTCTGAACAGCCATCACGTGCAGGCATCGGTTCAGCTGAAATTACTGTGATCTTTAGGGTATATTTTAAGACTCTGTGACTGAGGCTGGGAAGGCTTTGTAACAGCCGCGGCAGAAAGAGTGCCCTTCATGGTCTTTTCTACATTATGAGTGCATAAAGCTGCACCATGCCTACAAGCTTTACCTATAAACTGTTAAATCAACCAGCTTAGCTGAATAAGGACAGACAGGAATAAAGTATTCTGACATTTCTTTATTGCAATGCACCCTATGGGAACCATTCTACTGCTTCTTTTGCAGACACTTCTTCAGTTTCACTTTTTCCTACACTTCAAAGTCACATGCCACCTAATGAACCTAAACCTCCACATAATCTGTCTTTTTTAAAAAATCTCTTCCCCGTACACACCCCACACGGTCCCTGCTGAGGGGCTGTGATAACTGGGAGAGCAGCAGGACACTGGGGACAGTACAGTGTTGTTGCTTGTATGTTTATGCTCCCCGACTAAAATAACATAACGTAAACATTTTAAAATGTTTGCTTCCTTGACTATGAAAGGCTACTTCTGCATCATTTCCAGGCTGTTTCTTCTCATAGGCAGATAGTGCCCTTTAAAATACAAGTACTTTTAAAAACAGGTAGCAGCTCTTATAAGCTATAAAGATCTTACAGATGTACCAGCCTGGTGTGAAAGAGTGATAATTAAGACACAATGTGGCACCTTAACTGAGCCAACCAGCAAATAAAAATGTCTGCTTAGACTTGAACTGGATCATATTTGGTAACTTCAGGCGTCACAAACTCTTTCTCCCCTGGATGCCCAGCTCCATGGTTAGCCTGCACACAGCCGGATCAAGTTCACTGAGAAATATGACGAAGCACTACCATAAGGGATTTCAACAGCAATTAAACTAACCCTTTCCATACGGTACATTGAACCAGATGCTAGTGTGTGTGTGTGCGTGCAGGATTTGATTTTCAGTATCTCAAAACAAAGAACAGGGAGGGAACAGAGCATAGGCCAGAAGCATTAGTGGCACTCTAGCCATTTTCTGAAGGGTGTTTCCCATTTCTATCCTAGGATCGCAGGGAGCTGTACGAAGAAGGTCAGAATCATCATTTTGTGAAAGTCAACTATATTCATAACGTTTGCTTTCTTTGTTCAGCTGCAGCATTCCTGCAGAATCAGAATCAGAAGTGAGGACCTTTCTGTTGCTGTATCAGTCATGCCAGGCCAGGTGAGACTCTGGGGCTGGAGTACAGCCGGCAGCAGATACAGGGACACCAATGTGCAGCAGCTGGACTTTTTTCTCTTCCTTCATCCCTGGTGCATGGGACTCTTGAGCAGGACTGGAAAATGTGGCTCAGGTGCAACCACATCAGGATGCCAGAAACACTTCCAAATGGGTAGAGTGGGTCATATACTTATATATTTTCATGATAACCTGTTTTCTTAGTCAGTTTGCATGCATGACTATGCCTAACCAAAAAAATCCAACCAAACCCTGAAACGTCTTCATTGCCGAAGGAACCAATAAAATGGCAAATGATCAAATACAGCCTTAATTTGTTGCATTTTTGCAGCTGAACAGCCAGATAATACACTTTTCACAGAGTTATGACACTAGAAGCCTGCAGCATCTTTGGTCATCATAGTGGTAGGAAATAACATGCATTTTTCTTCTAGTGTAGACAATGCTATGAATCATGCACATGTTCTAAAATTGTAGGTTCTAGTATGTCAGATTTAACAACTTGGTAATCATACTGTTAAATGCATTTACTTATGGTAAGTTCAAAATTACTTGCAACTTCCAATCTGTGAGGGTAATTACAATGAACATATTTACTTCTACTAGCACAGATTAAACTCTAAGTAATAAAAGCCAAGGGGGATCTTACTGAGACTCACACTAAAATCAATGACAATTTTGCTGGAGTTACAATAGGGGAGACAATGGGGAAGGTTACAAAAACATGATAAAGGAAAGAGCCTTCTTATTGTTTTAGAAATACAGATGTCTATAAAATAATAAAAGACGTTCATAATGTACTGCAAATTGGAGTAATTTAACTAATGAACATCTATGGCCACATACTTCTGTCTTTTTTTTTTTTTTTTTCCCTGCAGAGCCAATGGAAAGCAACACTGGCCACAAGGGTACCTTAGCTTGGAGGCAATGGTTCATTTTCCTAAGAGCAGCGTGCTATTTGCTTGAATCTGTTCATTATTCAGCTTTCCCTCAGACAGTTTATAAGCAGTCTCTTGTGATTCTCTTACAATCAAAATTCAATCAGTTGTGCTGGATCTCACTACTGAAACCACTTGGGTGAACATTTGTGGCCAGGGAGACTTGAATGCAGGATCAAGGCATACACTGCTTGGTCCAGATTGGCTGGGCATCCTCAGGGACTCTTTGTTCTTTATGTGTTTGATAAGTGTAATTCTTTGACTTCCTAATGATATTTATGAATTCAAACATCATTTTTGTGGATATCTTTTATAACTGCATGTAATTGTACTGCTGCAGTGACTGTTACCACTTGTAAACCCATTTGCTAGAATATTCATGGCTGCAAACATCTGAATGCAGGTAAAGGCATTTCATTTTTAAAAGGCATTTTCCCAGGTCTTCTATTCAGCAATTTGTCAATGAATAAGGGCTAAAATGTTTGGTATCCCACAAATGGGAAAACTAAAGTGATTGGTCAGTAACTGGCTTGGTGCTGTTCATCTACCCCAGAGTTTTGCATCCTGCATTTGATTTTGAACTTCCCAGCTGAGAGTGGTGAGTAAATGCCTCCTGCCCCTTCTTTTCCTTACGTCCCTTTGCTGGGCAAGGCTCCAGGCCTGCACCACACTCAGACGGATGCACTGCTGTTATGCAAGGAAGGGCCTCAGCTGTCAGGGAAAAGCCGATTCCTACGGATGTGGGGGATGCGAGGGAAGGAAGGAAGACCGGGGCCATATCTCCAAAGGTGCCACCTCATTAAAAACATCTAAAAGCTATATTAACCCATTCAGGAGCTATGAACTCCATTCTTATTTCCATTTTCAGTATCTTGCTTCCATTCTCTCACTTCAAAAACAACCAGTTAGACTGTTAAAATAGTAAATCTTCAAAATTATCTCTTTCTCCTGTTTGATTAATGCAAGTTCCTTCCTCTTGCTAGAAATCCTCATTGTCTTTTGAAGGAACAGAGCAGAATACTTTATATGAAGATTTTTTATTCTTCCATATAAATAGATTATAGAAAACATCATATAATTTTTATATCACCAATATTATTGCTTTGTGTTTCACAGTTGAATTGGCAAGAAGCAGCTACTTATAGGTTTAATAGTGTAAGGTGCCATGTACATTTTCCAGACATATAAAGGCATAATAATAATAATAACAATAAATTGTAATGGTGGATATAGAAACATCACGTAGGCAGGATTGGATAAAGCACACTCCTCTTACTAGGGACAAGTTATTATCTCTCGACATTCAGATTAGTCATACCTGACTTATTATTTCTCCCACAGGCTCACTATGCGTACTGAAATTAATCTGAGTATCAGTCAAGCAGTCAGTGCCAGGATGACTTTTGCTTTCAAACCTATTCTCACACCCCTTGCCTCCTAATTAATGAATGTATCCTGTAGTGTTTCTGACTGATGAAAGCTGTAAAGTCGACTAAATTTCTCCTCTTTTTAATCGTCTGTCTTTGTCAATTTTGTAGGTGAGTTCTAGTTTGGCACGAACTTTACCACAGACCTTGTAACACAACAGTGTTGAGTATTGATATCTTTTCCAAAATAAGATGTAATTTACAAATATATTTTTTCTTTCTTTTACATCACCAGCCTCCATGGCATAACTGATGAATCTGATAAAATGGGTAAGGGCCATATCTACTTTTTAAGAATTGTGTCATGCACCTCTCACATGGTTTTATCTTGACCTTACCATTCATCCTAGGAGGCCCCAGACCACTGCCATCAGCTAATCTCTCCCTCTCACTGGAAAGCCATCCTCTCTATAAAGTAAACTGTTCCAATCACTGCACTGTGCAGTGGGAGGTGGGAGGAAAGTCATCGCTTTGTAGCCAAACACTAAAGTTGTTGACCCCCTCTTCTCATTAACTCTGTTACAGGAACTTTAATAACTATCTAGGAAATACAAGAGCTGAAATAGTAAAATCTCTTAGAAGATCCTACTTAATAGCCTGGAACGGAATGTCTCTAATCTTAGAGCAAGGCAGGCGTGAGCTGGTCCTGCAGCAGTATGAAAGCGTGGCTTCAAGGAGATCTTCCCTTGGGCAAGGTGGGAGGAGGGCCACTTTTTGCCCATACCTATTCTTGCTGATTAACACATTTGTATTAGTGGCATGTCATCTTCCCCTCTATCCCTGCCCCTTCATTTTGTTTACTTGCTGTTTCTTGGCTTTATAGTGGTCAAATTTCTTTGGTTCTGTGTGATGTTTTATGCAAGTAACTTTCCAGTTAGTTTGATTATTTGGAAAAAAAGCAATTCTGAAACACTCAACATCTCCCATGCACACATAGCTGGGGAGGGAGGGCGAGAAGCTCTACAGAAGCTAACAGCCCTGGCCAAGGGAAGTATTTGTGTGGGTGGGCAGATGCCTTAGCATATGGGTGTCTGTCTGATCTCTGGGTAGAAGGGGCTGATTGTAAGAAAAGGGAACCAAAAGGTAGGGTTAATTACGCATACTTTCATCTGCTTCTGCTGTGATCCCTGCCTAAGAAGAGTCCCGGCCATTCCTGGCCAAAGGTGAGGCTGCCTCATGGCAAGCTCAGCCAGGAGCTTTAGCATGTGTCCCAGCTAGGCTGAGCCCAGCCAGCAGAAAGTGGTCGCAAAACACCCCTGCTGTGTGAGAGACCTGACTAGCATCTCCAGAAAATTGTCCATGGCCACCAGGTCAATGGCATTATAAATACCAGCAGGTGTCATTGGGGATATATCTGTGGGTCCTGGTACTTTGCCACAGAGCGGTCCAGAACCACCCACAATGGGAATCCTGTTCTCCCAGCTGGGGCATCAGGCACAACTAGAAGTAATTTTGAGCATTTTATTTTTATGTGCTTTCTTATTTATTGGCTCAATGAGGCCCTTGTGCTGCTTTATATGTCTGAGATACCATAGGCTGAGTGCAGAGAGGTACAGACAAGGGCACTTTCCCTGTATGAACTTCCCTTTGAGAGGAATGGTTTTCCCCTCTGAGTGACTTTTAGATTCTAGAGTTGCAGAATGAAGAAATTATTCTTTTGGCCATGCTTGCTTTCCACACATATTTACCAATCCCTGAATACATATTTTTAAAAAACATGCTGTTGCAAAATCTGGTTTTAACTGTTTTTTTTTCCTTTGGTTGGTGTCAAGCTATCTCTTTTTGACCATGGATGATGCCATGAACATTATTACTAGCAGCCCCCTATGCAATCATGCAAACCATACAGCCATATCAGACAAAAAGAAAAATGAGGAAGACAGTCTAGAAAAGGTAACATGTATGAGAGAAGATGCAGAAGATGATTTATTATTATGATTATCTACCGTAAAATGAAGGCTGCTCAAAAAGGCTACTTCTACTTCTATGTTCATAGGAGAGTTCCAGCAGCATATTAGAAATGTCCAAAATCTTTTACAGCTGATATGGGGCCGAACTCATCACACATATCCTTAACAGCCTATCACTTTTACTCTTAAAGAAGACAATGAAGTCAGGAAGAGAAATAGAGAACAGATAGTTCCATGCACTGGACATTTTTCAGTGCAGGGACAAACTTGTTAGTGCTTTTCACCTGTATTCGTGTTGTGCCCGGCTCAGTAGGTCCTACTACCAGTTACAGTCTATGGGTGGCTCCTGTAAAGAAAGGCAGAACAATAGAAAACAATAGAAGCGCAGGGGTAAGGAAGGGCAGTAGGGGAAAGAAAGACAAGCAAAAGAAATGGCTTCTGAGGAGATGTTAGAGGAACAGCAGCAGAGTGCTTAGCATTGCTTTTCCTATGTGCCATTTTTGGTGCAGGGAATAAAATAGCAATCCCTATATATCAGTTTCTCTTTCTTGCTAAGCAGATTAAATATCTCTAAACAGCCAAATTATTTCTTTAGCAAAGAGTTAGAGATTTGCACAGACTTGACATTAAGCAATTAATCCTTATTTCTCATCATGACCATATGCAAAATTTTGTCTAGCCTACCGTTTGGCCTTGCATAGGCTAGATAGCTGTGTGAGTACCTGCTGGTGCTATAACTTCTGCCACAGCGATTCAGAAAGAATAAAGGAGAAACACTATAATGCTGCAGCCTCAGATCTGACTCTTTTCTTCCCTGCTTGTACTCATTACCCTTCTGTTGTATTCACGTTAAGTCGTAAAAGAACACAGTGCCTGATACTCACTTATGCTACTGTCGTGCAGACAACTAAGCCTTAAAACACATTCATTTGTTGAACATGGCATGATACCACAAATAATAATTACAGTACTAATTTCAGAAAAGATCACACAGCAAGCACTAGCCTATAGCAACAAAGCATTTCATTTCCTAGTATCTTTTTTTTTCCGGTACAAGCTATATGAAATGACTTAAATTAAAAGCTCTTGATGAAAGAAAAAGTAAAACAAGAACCCTAGACAATTCAAACAGAACACGTGAGCTATTTAAAGGCTGGAAAAACAAAATCCAAAGCAAATGGCACCATATTGAGCAATGTGAAACCAGGTTGGTTTACTTTAAATGGCACTCAACCGATCCTTCTGTTTGCTTGTTCTGGGTTTGCAAATCGCCTTAGCTGCACATGGTTTCACATTAGGGTCATCAACCCCTCCGATTTTTTTTTTTTTTTTTTTTCATTTATGGCATTTGATGTGATTATTTTATCTCTTTTTTTTTTCTCTATTTATTGGACTGGGAGCAGGAGGAACAGAAGAGGAGTTGGTTCTATAACATCTCTTAGTCATTCTTTACATGGGACAAAGAGATTTCATCTTGCCCAGACAGACAGAACATGAAAATTTCTGAGTATGAGGTGCAGATAGAAAGAACAAAAAATCCCGACTTAAATCTTTCTAATCAGTGATTTATAGATTTTATCAGCAACTCCAGCAAGCCAAGTGGCATTCACTTAATGTTTATCTTTTTAGGAAACTGAAGTAGAAGCTTCAAATTAGCTTTCAGTTCTGCTTTTAAGTACTCATTGCCTGTAAATTTAAAATCAATCCCTCTTTTTCTCAAGCACTGATGAGTCCGCATAGCGAGGCTGTAAGGTAAAACATGATGGTTTTTCCCTGGAACTGCACCACTTGAGGAGTGCTAATGGCAGAACTTGAAAAGAAAATTTACATTTTCAACATGGCCTTGCTTTTAGGGTGGAACAACACCTAAGAAGTGGAAAAGCTTATTTTCACTGAAGTGTTATTGGACTAGCATGAAATATTCTACTTGAGGGAAGAGTTTTGTCTGAGATCAAGCCTCATCTATGAGCTAACAATGATTTAATAAGCTCTTATTAGAGATTTCTTGACCCATCTGCATCCAGTGCTTACTGACTTTCTGAAGTTGTTTAAGGAGCATTTCAGGTTTAAGTAAAATTTATCAGCAGATAACATAAGTTCACACAACTCTTTTTCACAAGTTCAATGATTCAATCATATGTGATCAGCAAAGCTTTTTTTTGAGACAGAGAAAGGGAGAAACAGAGTTATAGTGACAACCTGACCCAGCTGAGGAAAAAAAGAGTAATCAGATAAAAAAGTAATTTTCTCTGACTGCCTTAGTATTTTTATCTGTACTGTGGTGGCCTTGTCTAATTTTTCTTTGTGTAACAAGTCCCAGTTTTAGGGCTCTCTTAAAAATAATGTGAGCAAAAATAAGAAATAAAATAAGTCCTTGTTGCATAGGAAAGCTTCCTTTCCCTTCCCAATTCCTATTAAATAGATGTCTAGAAATGCTGTCTTTCTCTTTCCATAGTTTTTTAAAAAGCTTTGGGACCTTTACATTTTCAGTCATGTAAATTGGTACTAGTTAGGCACTCACAGGCACAGGCATTTACTGACCTGGCTTTCCCTCTTGGCAGGTTGGCTGCTGCTGGGGCCTCTGGTCTGGGACGTTGTCGAGGCTTGGCCATTGCTGCTGCGTGGTGCTCATCCACATGGACACCAGTGATACCGCTGATGGAGATCTGGAGCACTCAAGAGTTACTACACAGCTCTGGGGCCTGATAAACGGCTCCATAGGTCCATTCAGGCCTTTTTATGATTTCCAGTATGTCTCCACACTAGATCTCTGAAGGGAATGGGTAAAAGGATGCAGATGTCACTGGCTTGAAACTCCACATCAGCTGCCCCATTGGAATCTTACTTTCTTTATTTAATGGAAGTGAATCACTCAAGAGAAGAGGGCACTGGGACTGTAAGGGCATAACAATGCCACACAAATTGCATTCTTCTTTCTCTTCTGAACAGATCTACATATTTGATTGCAATGGATTGTTAAAGAACATATGTCAAAACCCTCCAAAATGGGTTGAGAAAAACATAGGAATGAAAAGTCCACATCTGGAGCAAGTTCATAATATCAATACTCCCTACCATAGTAGACAGAACTAAGAATGCCAACTTTTTATAGTTTTGTAAATAAATCCTTTTCATCTAATCTTTGTGAACATTTTGGGGAGGCAAATACTCCCACAGAATAAGTTACCGAGTTTTTTGTGCTAGCTTGGGTCCACTTTTATTGTTTCCCTTCTACCTCATGTTCTCTTCACTTTCATAGCAAAATAAGAAAAAGAAGAGGTATGGCAGAAAAAGCAAGAAGAAACAGTAGAGAAACAACCTCTTCCCTCCAAATTTCAAACAAATACTCTGTTCCTTTCCTTTTCACCCTCATTATGCAACTCTTCATAAGAAAGCAACAAAATTTTCTCGTACTTGAATGGGGCGGTTGGATAATACCTGTTCTCCATATTTAAAACCACACTGACTGCCACTTGCAGAAACACTATGGAAGATGATTAATCCATCATTGCTTTATAATGGCGGAGAGAGTCCCCTGCAGGAAAGTAACTCCTGGAAAAAGTGTGCAATGCCATAAATGGCTATGTTAGATTTAGACATCAAAGGATGATATACAGAGGCACTTCTGAAAAATCAAATAATACTTCTGGTACTGTCCTACTGCAAGACTAGAGGCAGGCTTTTGCCACTAGCACAGTGCATATGCTACATACAAATGTATGCTGCAAGGATTTTCTTGTTGTCTATAAAATTGATTTTTTAGATAAAAATTAAGAGACAGACCAGTGAATTCTAGCATGGCTGTGACACCATTGACTTTCTCCAAATGCTCTATTTATGCCCAGTTATGAAAAGTCTTTGATAATCTGCACATATTTCTGCACTTTATTATATTGCACTGCTAGCACAATCATTTAAAAAAATCCATATTACAATGCTTGTAAAAAAAAGAAAGGGTTTGAATACAGTTTGATGGACTAGTTATTACAAAGAAATCCACATACAGCTAAAAAATGAGATCATAATATCTAATTCTGTTCATTCAAGTATTTAGATTCAGTTTTGTATTCTGGAGCACTATTCACAAGTATTTTTCTCTATGTTCTTCTGCCTGTATTTTTCTTTAATGACTGGTAAAAAAGTCATAGGAAGGATCCTTCAAATAATAGAGTCAATTTTCCTTTAGCAGAAGTAATAACTTGCATATCTGAAACATTTTCAATACCTTAACCTAAGCCAATACAGGTAAGACCTCTTGAGAAAATACTGAAGAAGCCACAGTGAAATAGTAGTCTGGACAACCAGATATTAATCATTATTGTCTCTTCCCTCTATTCAAGTGATATTTTGAGGAGGTTTATGAGCATTCAATGCAATTACTTTCTGGACTGGTTATCAATCAATACACATTGCAATGCTCTCTTTCTATAGCCTCCTGAGGTACTTCCCTTTCCAGTCTCCTCAGATACATCTCTCACTAAAAGGAAAAAAAAAATAAAAAATCCTATGTTTAATTCATCTTGGGCTGCCTGCATAAGACCAACAAGCACTGTAAAATAAAAATCAAATCCCCCTCCCATACCAGGGCTTTGTGTTGCCACATATCTCACTTTCTTTTTGTTTTCTGAACAGGTAAATGAAGCCCAACAGTAAGCTATAAGAAATGCTTTATTTCAGTCTTGCTAATTCCAGGTATGTATTTGTACATTCCTATGTCAGCATGCCCTTATTGCCTTCAAAAGGAAAATGTGATTATTTAAAGTATGTAAGTAACTTTCTGCTTTTTCTGTTTCCCTTTACACATTGAAATATGGTCTTAACTTTCTGGTTTCTCTCCAGACTCATGAGGCTTGGGAATTTTTATTTTTATAAATGAGATTCTCATATCCACATGATCCAGGAGGTATGATATCAAAGCAAAAAGTGAAGGCATAGAACTCAGTGAAATTGGTGGAGTCATTCACAGTACCGTCAATCAAACAGCAAATATGCTTACAAAACTAAGTAGCGTGATTTCCCAAATGAACTGAGGTGAGCCAAAAAAGTATGTTATAAATCTCTGGTGCTTTGAGGAATACTGTGTCTGGTCTGATTGCACGGTTAAGTGTCGCAGAACCCTTTGCCAAATGAAGAGAGCTAAATGAAAGGCAGCTGTACAGCACTACCTAAGCGCACCCCTAGGGAAGGTAAAACAATGGGCTCCACAGGGAGCATTCCCATGCGTCTAATACCTGATGTTTATAACCACAGAGGAGGCCTCGCCCTGTGACAGTCCTGATTTACCTGAGAGAAAGAAAATCCAAGTGATTTGTTAAAAATTGGCTCTGCAGAAAAGAGGAGGCCGCAGGTATAATCCAGAAGGCTTGCAGAAGTTTTGCCAGGGGAGGCAGTGGCAAGCTTGGAGGCAGAGGTGGGAAAAGGCAAACCTGCCTCAGCTGTTGCTATTCAGTTCAGCTTAGGAAAAAGAAATTATTAACCTTGGTCTTTTGCTTTGTGCTGATTTTATTGTGCTTTGTTTTGAGGAAGCTGTTTATGCCACTTGGCCAATTGTCATAGCTCCAAAGGGAGGACCTGCAGCTGAGGCTGGACCAGCTGAACTCACCTGGAAGCTGCAGGTGGGGAGGGAGGAAGTGCAGCCCTGCCCTGGATCCAGCAGCAAGGAGGAAAGCGGTTCAAGGCCCCCAGCTGGTGAAGATAAAGGGACGTCATCTTGTGACTGGAGAGATGCATTTGGTGACACTCAAGGAGCAACATTCAACAACCACTGCACTGCCCCTGTTACCAAATATTCAAAGCTTTTGCAGATTACAATGTTTAACTTCTCTTTCAAATATGAAGTTGCCAAACCCATTTTGTTGATGCTCAGGTGAAGCAGAGGAAAGGGCCAGAAAAGTTGTTCTTCAATGTGGAATGAATAGAACGTTTCTTTACCCTTCAGGTAGCCTAAATACACTCTCCTCCCCAAGGCGCCCTGCAGCCACCAGAGTCTACAAGCAGAGACTCTGTGAAGTTCAACATAGACATAAGTGACCTGAAAGGAAATTGAATAGTGAAGTGACAATATTCACTAAGAGTATAAAAATTAAGGTAGTCAAAGAGCAGCAGAAGAATCTCATAGCATGCCGATTTAAAAAAATGGCAGGTGACATTCAATATAGATAAAGTGAAGTACACATAAAATGAAATAACTCCAACAACACATATACGATGATAGGTCCTTAAGAAAGAAATAGTCATTTCATGGAGACCTTACAGATAGTTCTCTAAATATATCTCTTTGCTGCACATTGACCAAAACATGAGCACAGTGTCAGAAAATTTGAGGAAAGAATGGAGAACAAAACCAGAGGACACTGCTATGCTACTGTTCACATTGCTGGAAAGAGAAAGCGCAGCTTAGAGATGACTGGAGGGTGATATGATGAAAGTCTATAAACTCACAGGGGATACAGGCAAAGTGAATACGGAATGAAAAACAAAAAGTCACAAGAAGAGCTATGGACCACCAGTGAAATTACAATGTAATTACCAAATGATTTCTAAAAATAATCAGGGAGCTTGATTCGCAAACCAATATAGGTACCCTGCTGGTCTGCAGCCTTCCCATACTTGAAGCTTACCGACGAACTACAGAAAAATAGCTCTGCAAGACAGGAAGCCACATCTCTCCCTGCAGGCATAGATGTGTGGCCGGTCTTAAAGTCAGCGTCTTCACCAGAAGGGTTGTCAGGTAATCCAGAGTAATGGGCATGGGTTCAGAATGAGCAGCTCCCCAGGCAGTTTGCTCTGGTTCACATGCTCAGCCTCATGCACCTACCCTGCAGCACTCCTGGGAAGCGAGAAGGTGTAGGGAAAGAAAAAGACCCTGAAGCAACCTGACGGAGATACAGGAAATTAATAATAGTTGAGATATCTTTCTTCTAGCTGTTCTCTCCTAGCTAGAAAGGCTAGCTCCATGCTTTCTGCTTTCTCAGGTGATGTAGCAGCAAACTGTACAAAAGTTCCTCAGGATTTTGTTGGAGGCAGTTTCCCAAGCAGGAGGGAGGACTCGCAGTGTTTGCCAGGGCAAATTTTAAGATACTTTTAGTCTCAATCAATATCCGCTTTGTTAAGAAACAAGGATTGTCATTGTGCTGGTATAATCCATCTGATTTGTAAATATCGTTCTCTATATGCTGAAAACCATTTCATTTTCCAACACACAACAGAAGACAAAAATTGTCTGACTGAAGATCCCAGCTCGGACTTTTCAGCTGTAGTTTTGCTACTGTAACTACTTTAACTACTTTAAGAATTACATTAAGTTTCTTATTAATAACACCTACATTTAAGACATCAATTTTACCTATATGTAGAAGTCATTTATCTTCTCCTTAAATTGGAGAAAATCATCAATAGTGAGCAAGAAATAAAAAGTGTCTAATAATCATGATTAATGATTAAATATAAACAAAAATCAGAGGTCCAAATAAAACTTGTTCATGGGGCAAATAAACACAGGATCACAAAAACATAGTATAATTTGGGTTGGAAAGGACCTCTGGAAAACCTGTGGAGCAATGCTCTGCTCAGGGCTATCTTCTCACCTAGCACTGATGGCCAGGGCTGTGCTCTAGTGCCCTGATCATCTTTCTTAACATCATCAATCACACAAGTACTGATATTAAGATCAATATTTTTCATTTTCATTTTGGGCAGGGTACATGACATTCAATATAAATAAAGCGAAGCACATGTAAAATGAAATAACTCCAACAATACAGACGCAGTGATAGGTGTGTGAATAACTCAGTGCAACGGTAGGTACCTAAAACAAGTAGATGTAACTTCTCTCTAAAGACACACTTTAGAATAGTATCAGCTGTAAATGGGCTTCTGATGGAGCTTGTCAACGGCACTGAAGCCTGGACAAATTCCGGTCTCTGAAATGTTCAATAGCTTCCCACTGGAGTACAACTTTGGGTATCACTGAGCATGTAGGAGGAAGAGTATCTTCACATATTATAAATGACCCATTTTGTAATTGTAAGATTTTTGAATGGGTAATGTAATAAAAGTCTTTGCTATATACCAATAAGTATTGCACTGCCACATCTGTTTACTTATAGGCTATTGGTTACTATTAAATATGTGTATGAGGCAAATACAAAGAAACACACTCTTTTAAAGAAATAGCTGTAATGAATAGCTGCATCTTCAGAAATGATCAACAGAATGTTAAATGCTATCGTTTAATGCATTCAGTATCCAAATCCAACTATATGTTAGCACTTATTGATAATACCAATCAAATCATTTCCAAATGAAATGACAATAATTTCAGGAATGACCATTTTAAAAGAGAGAAACTACAGCAGTAGAAACACTGAAAACAGAGCTCTGCCAGCTTGAACGCAAAGCTCCCCGTCTCAGAAGGCGGGAGGGAGCGGTGGGATAACGCTGTGTCATGCAGGCTGCCTGTACAGAAACGCTAACATGGCCGAGGCAGGCAGGCAGGCACACTTTGCCACTGCTCACGTGAGGCTGTCAGGCTACAGTCTCTGCAGCTAACCCATCCCAGAAGGACAGGCTAACGTTTACAAACATCAGAGCCTTCAAGTTATTTCCTACTTAACTTGAGGAACCAAAACGTGGGCCCCCCCACCGCACAACCACCGATTAGGCGTGGAAGGCAAGTGTGAAATCTGCCCGCAACATCCCTGCCTTCGTCCCGAGCCGTGCCCGGGCCGGTCACGCAGCCCAGGCACACGCTGCACACCTACGCAGCGCCACAGCCACGCTCAGCCCTCAGCAAAGCTCCGCTCTCTGCAGCAAAGCTCTTCTCTTGGCTCTGTTCATCTCTGAGTTACCCATCGTGCTCTTTCCCCTGACCACTGACAGACATCCCATAATTAAAAGAGACTCTCAGATCAGTCATTTCATCTGAAGGCATTTGGTGGTCAATATTTACCCGCTGAGGTTGCACTGGACCCATGGTATTTATTCGCCATTCACTATAATAAGAGGTGATATTTAATGCCCTATTGATCGCTGCAGCAACAGGTCTCATTCTGAGGAGAGGGAGGGTGTCCTGTTCCTGGTGTGGCTGATTTTTAACATTGTGGCCTTAACGCTCAACTACACGGATCTACTGGTGTGTGAAGTACACTGAATATAGCAGATCACCCTTGCTGCAGTGAAGCTGGAAAATGTATACTCTTCAGGAAGGAAAGCTGATGAAATTGAAGAGACTTGATTTTGTATATCTCCACTGATGCAGCATGAGATTTACCATATCTACCTACTAACGTGGGTTCGTTTTTATTGCATGGAACTAATTTAGGGCCTTGTCCTTAGTCTCAAAATCGCTGGGAGGGTTTTCATTGGTGTCAGTGAGCACTAAATCCACAGTTTCCACTGCGCTTTTCTCTGCCAGAAGAAAGCAGTTGCAGATATCAGGACACTCTGCAAGGGAGGCCGTAGGGCTTGGCACAGCATCTCTTGTGATCAGCCGAATATGAGAAAGCAGTTCAGATTATAAAAATAACCTTCCTGTAACACGAGGCTCATTTTTTGTGTGTGTAAGCTTCAAGATGGCAAAGTCAACCTTCATGTGAAACTACGAGAAAGGAAGATTTTCAGAAATGAACAAGGGAGTTTTGCAGGCTTTTTTGCAGGCATGAGAAACTGCTAAATGTCTTTGAAAATATACCCCCAGAAGTATATGCTACTTCTGCCATTTTGTTTCCCCTCCCTAAGCTTTCCCTTTTGATCAAATTAATCAGCCATTTTACTAACAAACTGCTGTGTAAAATATCCTTACATTCATTTTCAATATTGGTCAAATCAAATTAATTAGTTTTAACTTTCTCTCCTCCACAACCCTATCAAATTCACTTTCAAAAATACTTGTATCTTTAGCATCTGTCTCATTATGTTTAAAATGATCCATCAGAATTTTAAACTGGGAGTCTTACATGTCCGCGTGTTTAGAAGTCAGCATATCAGCAACCCTCTGAAATATTAAATAGGACTAGATGTGACCTGACAGTTTCAAACTGCCAATTTCTTCCTTGAGCAAAAAGATTTTGGTTAAGCAATGCATTTATTTCTCCTCCCAATCTGGAACAAAGCTGCCTCTTTACACTTGCCAAGCTACAAAAACTTTCGGGAGGACTTCCCTCAGCTCTGCTGATGTAAACAACCAGAGTGGCAAGAAGAGGAAAGCAATTATTGTAAGAAAACTTAAAACATCTTATTGCACTGAAGAGTCGTTTCCCAAAAAGAGGAGGCAGATACATTACCAGAGTCATCTCACTACAGACTGGACCAAGCATCTGAGAGTACACAAGAAGCACCAAACTTCCTTGATTGGGTGGCAAGTAAGGAAGCAGCTTCATACTTCCAAGTCTTCACTATCTGCCTGTCAGTATAGTCCCATGTAAGTTATTATGCAGTTATTTCTGTAGGCACATCTCCTGTGCAGTAAGCTTGGAGATGGTTGCTGGAATTATAAAATATTTAGAAAAATAGGAATATGCTTAAATTCATTACACAGTTTTCTTGTAACTGACAATACTAGTGTTGCTCTTGGAAGTGAAGAGAGGTGGAGAGGGGAAAGGTGCCTCCCAATACACCGCTGACACTTTCAGGTGTCTCATTGCCATCCCCCCTATTGCTAACTTTTTTCTGAAGATGTCTGTAGCACTGCAGAAAGAAGACATTAATCCTCTGAATATTACAGCTGCTGGGTATATACCAGGGACACCCACCTCTATTGATAAAGCTCATACCTCAGCAAGGAGTTCTCAGTTTCCCTTGTGTTGACTCTGATAGCTCCTTCACAGCGATGATCCTGACAGCGCTTATGTAGACTGATGAATAGGAGTTTGATGGATTAGTTGTTTAGTCCAATGTTAAATTATTCCTGAATGTCTTTGTATGGAAGAAATCACCACTCCAGCAAAACAGTAGGTTTCATCTATCACTCAGTCACTTTTCCTACAACTCTAAAGAAGATCATCTGCAGACAAAAATAGATCCTGGGGAAGAAAGTTGGGGATTGACTGGTGGGCAGCCTTACCAGACGGTTAGTGAAGGTGAGAAGATGAAAATAAAATGTTCTGAGGTTATTTTACCAAATATCATTTCACACTGAACAGTCAAAATATTTCCTTTTCAGTTTGTCAAAGCAAATTCTAAATTCTTCCTGTCCAGCTTTGGCTTCAGAAATATTTGAAGTCTCCATGAAATACTTTTTGGGATATGGGAGACAAGAGAAATTTGCTATACAATGATAGATATATTTTTTTACTCAGTTGTGTTTGCTCCTGACAATAACAGATAGTTCAAAAGCTAGCTCATACATTAGCTAGGGACAGACAGAGGACGAGATGACCCAAGAACAAAAAGCTTTACTGCTGTTCTGCAAGCTTTTTAGAATAAAGGAGTGGTCTCAATACACATAATTACTTGTTTACTTCAGTTAAAAAAGAATACAGTGGCACCTAAGATGGTCATGAGCTGGAAGCTAGCTACCATATCACAGGATATCTACCATCTGTTGGAATGGATTGGAAGGGTAAGGTTGAACTGCTAACAAGTGCAGAGAATGGCTATCAAGCACCTGGTTACTTCTTTAGCCTATAAGCAATGAAGCATGTTCACATAAGATAGGGACAAATGGTAACTGAGTCTAAAAGAGCAGGAAAAGTATATTTTCAAAAATGGTAGTTAAGAAGAAAAAGAAAAAAAAAAACCAAGAGAGAAAATACGTCATAGACTCATAGAGTGGTTTGGGTTGGAAGGGACCTTTGAAGATCATCTAGTCCAAACCCCCTGCCAGGGGCAGGGACATCTTTCACTAGATCAGGAAATACAGATAAAATAACGGAGTACATAAGCTTTCAGGATATAACTTCCCCATGGGAAAGTCTTAACGGAAGTGTCTCTTGCTGTATGCTATTCCTGAAATGCAAGCCTGGGAAAGTGTATATAAACTGGCAGAAAGGCATAACCTTTCACATAACCATAATTACCATAGAACATGCCACCATGGGTTATTTTGCAGCACAGATGAACAAAAAAACCTCAAACAAACAAACAAAAAACAACCAAAAAACCCAAACCCCATAATCCACTCTAAAACTGAAAGGGGGAAAAGCTGTCTCTCAGCTTTGAAGGTCTTTCACCCTAAACACTTTCCTAAGCATTCACATTACTGAGAGCAGTCTCAGCACTTGACAGGAGCCCCTTCGAAGTTCACCTGCACCTTTTGGATTTCCCAGAAGGCTATTTCTAAATGGTTTACTCTGTTATTCTTTTTAAACCTTCTCTTTTCCCCAGCAGTAGTACCTTTAGTATTTTGAAAATAAAAATGTTGAAAAGAGTAAGGAACAGACAAGTTTTTACTATGCATGACCCTACAGAGTAAGTAAACTAAAACCCCAAAAGTCCATGCCTGCTGATCAGCTATTATACTTAATTAACCAATTCACTCTGCTGGGCTAAGGAGGCTGATATGACCAGCTTATCTAAGACGAAATGGGCCATCTAATTATGCACTTTTATAGCTCATTATACCTCATTTTGAACTGGAAGCACAAATTAATTCAGGGAATTCAGTGTGTGTGTTAAACTGGAGGCCGTGTTATTTAATCATGGAAGTCCTCATTGATATTAAAAATGTGTATCTCTGACTCTATCTTAAACCAATATACCTTGACATTTAGCACTATTATTCTATTTTTAACATTTTCCTTGAACCAGTTCTTTGAAGCTGCAGCCTGGTGGGTCCCTGTTGATGCGAGTGCAGTATGAACGTGCCCGGCTGCTGCAGAGACAGGCAGCCCCTGTCCCAAAGGACAGCTCTTTGTCACTAAGTGACACTGGGGAAGGAAGGCCAAAGGGAGGGAAGGTGCTGGGGAGCAAACCAGGCACCTCCCGGTGACTGTGCCACTCCCAAAGACTTCCATGTTAGCTTAGTGCTTCTGCAATGGGCCGGGCAGGTGTCCATGAGAAGCCAACACGGTGGCCAGCTCCTGGATAGCCCTGCCACGTGCCAGGTCACTGAGCCCCATGGATTACATTCCCAACTGGGGAAAAAGTGAGCTTCCCACTCCTTTGTCCCTTAGCCCTGCTCAGGTGCGCTGTCAAGGAAAAGGGTTGGACGTCTGAGGAGGGGGTCATGAGCAGTGGCCATCAACCCTGGGGCCAAGAGTTCGTGGAGGACTTGAAGGGTCTGCTGGATGTGGAGGAGGATTGCTCTCCAGTCTCCCTTGCAGGAGGCTTCCCCGCTGTGCTCCTCTGCACCACTGCAGGCTGAAATCGGGACCTTGCAGAGATCCTGACCCAGCGGTTTTGGGCCCAGAGATGCCTGGGGGTGGCCATGGTCTTCCTCCTTTGCCCACCCAGTGGGGCAGGGGCTGGGCTGCATTTGCCGAGCAGCCTGGGATTTGCTTCTCCACCAGCAAAGGGCTCATGTCTCCTGCAAGGAGCCCAGCCTGGATCTCCAGCTTAGACCCCAAATCTGCTCCAGCAAAGGTGGGTGGTGGGTTCATGTCAGGCAACCACCAACACAACTGATTTGACTAATTCCTGTTTAGGTATATAGTAATATAAGAACGGACTTTGTTATCATGCCCAAAGATGTAGCAATTCCAGATACAAACTCACAGATTTTTAGATTTACTGAAAGATATATGAATGGATTGTCTTCCCATCAAGTGAATTAAATGCCGCAATGCAACTGAAAGCCCAAATTTATTTATTTATCCCTTGCAAACGTGCCCTTAAATTTACTCAACTCATGTAACGTTTATCACAGTTTTCTACAGCAGCTGAACTAGAAATCACTTGCAGCCTTTATTCCAAAGGCTTTTGAGATGCAGGTCATGTTTGGCACGTTAAAGGCGGTTTACACTCCGCACGCGACTTTTTTATATAAAATGAAGATTAAAATAAATAAATCGGGTTTTCTTCGGCGGCGGCGGATGCCGGGACGTGGCACCGGCCCCGCCGGCAGCGAGCGGCGGCAGCCGAACGCGCGCAGTGACAGCCACCCACGCGTGACGGCACGGGCACGCCACAGCACGACCTGGCCTGGTAGGGGTCGTCAGCCACCGCCGGGCAGAAGGGGGACGATGAGGACCTCCGGGCCTCTCGGGAATCCGGGGTCCTCTCCCCTCGTCCTTCCCCAGCTTAGACCGGCAGTGATCCGATGGGTACGTCCCCGTTCAGAATTTCTGAAGTTATTTTTAATGCAACTAACAATCCTACACAGACGGTAACGAAATATTGGTGGAGCCAGGGACGTCACTGCCATAACTCTGCCATAACTAATATCCCTCGCCTACAGGAACTTCTTTTTGGAACGCAGAATGCTGTAGATGCACTCTTTCGTCACTGATAAAAACCAGGAGTCAAATTCTTCAGCTGCAACTGTTACTTAGAAGTGTCTTCTGTGCATATAAACGTTGTATTTATGTATTTATTTCTTATGATTAATTAAATTTGTACTGGAGATAATTAGAGAAACAAGTGGATTTAGTTTGCTGTAATATCTAGCCGATTCTACAGATTGAGGAACTCTAAAATGCCAAACACGTCACCGCTAGAGCTCTATGTTTGCGTGTGTCTTCCTGCAGTCATTTTTTGCCCTGCAGCTAAATGCATTGCAGCCATTTGCAACCACCCTTGACTAGACACCAGCTGGGCCTGTTTCAGCAAGCTCTGTGCATTGCATGTAGATGCCTTGGGCTAGAATTTATTACCTGTGCACTGCCTGTCTGTCCTGAGCGCTCCTGTGGACTTTCCTTTTCTGCTCTTTGCCATGCAAAGGTTGCGCTAACGTATTTTGTGGGTTAGTTGTCAAAATAACAAAGTGCAATTGTGACCCGATATTTCATGACTTTACATTAAAATAGTCAAAATATACAACTAACAAGCAATTTGAGGGTCCTATGTGAAAATGGACCAGAAAAAATCTAGATGCTCACCTTGCATTTTTGTATTTGATTTAAAAGACATACTCCTACCATTAACTTCCTGTGCAACTACCTCAAATAGAAGACGGAAGAGCAACCAGCTCAGCAATTAGATGCCAATGAGCAGAAGTGAATAGAACTTGTGTCTCTCTCATCATATGCTTCATATTCATGGCCAGGGGTTTTCTGCTGTTTGTGCAGTCACTCAAGCAAATAATGAATCAAATTTCGATGCAGAGGAACCTTTTGCTGTATTTACAATTTTACAAATCACGTAGGAGCTTTTATTTTGATGAAATAAACATTGGATGCTGATGTTTACCAAATATCCTGTATTCAGATTTTTTAGCTAAAAATAGCTACACAGAAAGAGCATCCATCACTGTTAGTGATTAGTGTCACAACCCCCCTACTTGGCTATAGCAGATGGTGTTGCCTCAGAGAGCCCAGATGATCCTTTTGGAACCTGCAAACCTCTCCACAGCAGCACTGTTATTATTAACTGCACCTTGAATTAGGTGCCATACCTAAACAGCTACTGATAGCCATGCTGCACTTTGATTGATTAAGTTAAGGAGGGGTTTGCTGTCCTGATGCTGCTGAGAGGGATCCAACAAACACTTTCAAATTTGTTCAACCTGCCCTTGAGTAACGAGCTCAAGCCACTTAAGTCCTACTGAAGTTCATTGTAAGTGATAAATCTGCACTTGGTCTGAAAATTAATCCAAAACCCCACCTGAATCCCTATGCCTTAATCCAATTTTTCAGCAGTTTTTTTACACATTTTTCTGAGAAGTACTTTGAAGGCAGAAAGAAAAGGAAAGGCATTCATTCCCTGTCACACCTGAATGAAGAGACACCTATGACTTTAGGGACTTGCAAGCTGCTTATCTACAATTCACAGATGTTTCATCAGTCTGACCTGGGCGAACAACTCACACCTTGGTTTCCATTAGTTAGTGAATAAATTACTTTATTCCAGTGGGGCTTTTCTGTACTAGAGGTGTTGCTGCCTCTCTCGATGCTTACTACCCAGTAATGTGGCCAACAAATGTCACTGAGCAAAAGCACCGTGATGACAGGGACTGCCACAATGCCGTGGTACAGCCCCTGTTCTTTTTCCCCCCCTTCTCTCTCAAAAAGAGAACAGGATTGACTTCGGTTTTCTTAGATCTGTAAGTATCTATATCTACAAAATTAAGAACTCCAAGCATCTGTTCAAACAGCTGATTTCTATGTATTTCCAGTAAACAAACCCCAATAACCAAAACCCCACAAAACATTCAATGCTGTCTTAATGCCCTATTCCTCTCTTTCAGAGCTCTTGATATTCACATCCAAAATAATATGAACAATGTTGTTATTGGCTGCAGGTAAATAGCTGTAAAGAGAAGTCTAATAAAACACCGCTCAGATTTCTACAGATGCATTGTTGCCTTCCAGATGAAACATATTTCTCAAGGCTCTTACTGTAAAAGTTAGAATCCTTTTAAGATGCGCTTAAAACAACCAAACCCCCCACCCCACCCCACCCCAAAACCCCACAACCCAAACCTCGGAAAACCTAATTAAGGACCCATACTTGACATTCCTTTAAGAATTTCTGCTACTGTTGAGCCCGGTTTTCTCAGGCAACAGCAGAAGAAACCCCTGGATATAATCTCAGCAAACTGGCTGTTCTGGAAGAAGCCTGTTACTGCATGAGAAATGAAAAGAAGCAGCAAATGTAAATGAGTGCATGTGGGTATTTTTCAATAGATCCCAGGAGTCAGCACTTCAGCTTTTTTACTTTCTCATTTTTTCCTGTCTTTCAGTTCTGTTTTCTTTCACAAACAGGCTCGCAGTGGTCCTCCTTTTGAAAACTCTGCAGGTAGCCTCATCCAGCTTACAGCGAGCGAGACATTGGTCTATCTGTCACAATTAAAACAAAAAAATGATGATGCAGGACATTCCTTTGAAATCCATGAAAGATATGTCTCTGGGTGCTGTACTGCTTCCCTCACATTCCTGTTCTAGTGCCTACTACATGACACAGTTTGGCAGGAGCAAGTCAACCTCTGGCTTTTCTCAGCTAACACAGAATACATCATTGTTCTCCATAGATTCCTCAGCTTTGCATAACTAACAAGCTTCCCCACTGAAAGCTTACTCCTATCACCTGCGTAATGTCTTCCACCTCACCGAGAATGGAGGTAGAAAATATTGCATCTGTCAAGGGATAAAGACTCTGATGAGAATTACTGAAAGAAAGAAAAGAAAAAAGTATGAGAAATTGATAACACAGGTCTGTTCCCCCTGTTGTATTCCTGCCTAAAGAATTTGCTGCCCAAAGTAGAGCGTTTTAACAGTGGCAAGTGGATGATCCTGCCCTGACTTGTTAATGATGCAAAGAGCAACTCTCACATTAACTTTCTGAGACATGCAGAAAACCATAAAATGCATATGCATCCTAGAGGAATGATTTTTCAAGAGCCATTTGCTTACCGAGGCTAACATTATGGTAATAAACTATTATCTATTTATTCCTTAAATCTTAAAAAAAACCAAAACAAAACCACTTTTCTAAAATGCTGAAGCAAAGAATATGACAAATATTTTCAAGTCACATTGCAGAAATAAAGACATGCGTAATGTTACTTATATGCAGATACAGAACCATGATGATCTATAATGGTAGGAAAGGCTGTTGAGAGAGGCCATATCTTTTACTACAACAACAGAGAGCTGGGAAAAACCCCACACAGGCTCTTCTTCAGGTTTGAAATGCGTAGAAACCTTTACAGTCCTGACTAGAGTTGGAAAACTTCTACCAGCAAATATTTTATTTGTTGAGAAACGTAGTTTTAGGGCAGACAAAACTCTTTGCCAAATCTGAAGTATTTACTAGGAGTTACAGACAATAAGAGAAAGAGCTGGAATGTCAAAAGGATTTATCTTATTTCTTCTGAAATGGAAACAGTGACTGAGCTCATCAACAAGAGCCCTGACACGGACACACAGACACATGCACACGCTTCATGTTCCATTCACAGAACAGAAGGCAGTCCTCCACAACCTAAAGCAGGGCAGCTGGGAAGTTTGGGCTCAAATGTCCTTCTCACATTTGGTAGATCTGTGTTTTCCATATCCTAGAGTCTTCTGACCGTTTGGAGGTACGGCTTTCTGCCTTGCACCCGTAACCTGTGTTATATTTTAACCTTACTATATCAGTAAAGGGGACTGAGCCCAAGTCAGATTTTGTGTGACCATATCCAAGAGTGAGGGGAAACAAAAGGAAGAGGAGAAACCCCCTAGATGCCTTGCATTTCCATGACACAGCTTTTAAAATGATAATTTGGCTTTAAAATTAATAAAAAAGTAAAATATTTTTAGACTCTTAACTCCCGTATGTTAAAAATATCTGTTTTGACTTGATGTTCTAATATATGTGCGACCAAACTCCCATATGCAGCAGTATTTCTTGTTAGACTCAGCAATAGAGATTTCTTCTTGAAAAACATCCCATTTTCAAGTCAGTATAAGATTTTGAGCATTTTCATATGATTGGAATCAAAAGGGAGCCAAGGTGAACTAAGAAACAGCATAAACAAAATAGATGCTTAGATGACATGATTTATTAAATGAGACTAAGTGATTTACTATTTACAATTCATGAAAAGGAAAACAATCATAACAACATTACAAATCTTGATTTCTGGTGTATTTTTAATCTCAAGAGATAAGTCCTGCACAAAATGAACTGAAGTAAAAACACACAGCTCGTCCAGTAGTGAAATACAGCTGCCTCGAGGATGGGAAGCAGCAAATGCTGATTGGGACAATAAGAACAAACCTCAGAGGCCAACAGGGATGGGGAAACCATAAATGCTGTATGTGGTAACGTCTGCTTCCATGGTACAGAACTGAGGTTGACTCCGTTTAGCCCAACCACTAGCCCAAAACTCTGGCAGTGTAGAAGCAGAGCCAACTTCACTCCTCTTGAACTGCTAACTCTTCTTCCTCATCTAATGCCTGCCCCGGCTCCACCACTGGTGAGGCCTAGAAGGGATTAAATGCTCAGGAAAAGAGATGCAAAACTGCCTTATGGTCTTCCCTGGGAAAATTTCAGGGGAAACTGCCAGAGATTATTCCCCACAGCTCAGAGGGTGAAACCGTGAGCATCTTTCCTGGCAATGAGAATGCCAGACCCCCTAAGGACAGGGCTTATGACCTGAAAGGTGTGTCTAACACAGATGCTAGCTGCTTCCTTTCCGTATCTCCTTCCCACCATCCCAACCCCCAGCTGGGCCTATTTAACACACCATTTTCCAGGATTTGCAAGGGGCCAGATCAAATCCATCTCTCTGTGGTGTAAGAATTAGCATTGCTGGGGAGAGGATCTTATCACGCTGCCGTGAGGTAGTTTGAGAGGAAGAAAGGGGACAAGTGATACGAGACACCAGGGAACTCCACCCAAACTGGTGGACCAGTTGCATGCCCAGTGTCTTGCATGTCCTTCTCCCCTCCTGTGTGCTGGCGGGTGCCCCTTTGGATATCTGAACTTGTGATGCGCATTCTCTCCCTTCAGGTTAAACACTTACATGACAACAGGAGCACAGGAAAATATCAGTCAATATAGAGTGGGCTGCTTGCTTGCCACAGTTTTACCCCAGAGTTTTCTTCTTGGCCTCCAAACAGCTCGTTGTCAGAAGGGAGAGCAGCGACTCAGCAGCTGCGCAGCAGCATCTTGCTCTCAACACCTCCAGCATACATCAGATGCGGCAATCGGCTCGCAATAAGCAGAAATTCTTCCTGACCCAGATTCAGGCATTTTATAAACTTTGAGCCTCTTTCCAGCTGTAGAGATAAAACACTGCGCTAAAGCAAGAAACAGTGATAGCTGTCAGAAACAGACATCTTCGGTCTCCCTCAGTGTGTGGCACAACTGTTAAGGCAATTTATATGAGATTTCACAACAGAAACGAACGTGTGTTTCGGTTCTGAAAGCCTCTCTACTTGATTTGTTTCATTGTTTCTGCCGAGCAAGGCAGCGCTGACTGCAAAGCCGTGCTGCAATGCAAAATGTTATACAACAAGCCGTTTGCCGAGTGCTCTGACAAAGAGACACCTAGAGTAGAGAAATGGCATCCTCCCAACTTAAACGTCCTCCTGCAGGAACCGACTGGTGCCTCCAGGCTCACCGAAAGGCTCCCGCAGTATCTCAGCCTGTGCAGCGCCCGTTGTCACCCTGCGCAGCTGGGAGATCGCGGGGAGCTAGGCAGGGACTTCACGCCCCGTGGCATGAAGTGCTGCAGTAACATCCACTCTGGCTGTCCAGAGTAATAAATGAGGAAAGACTGAGAAATCTTTGAAAGACAAATTTAAGAGTTTCATTTAAAAAAAAATAAAAATCCATATTAACTAATCTCCATTTAATACTGGATAGAAAAATTGCAAATTGCCCAAGACTACGTTACACCTTATTTTGAAGCTAGGGAATACATTTAATTCTACTGTATTTGAAAATTTCCTAATGTCTTCTACGAACAGATGTCCACTTTTCCAAAGAAGGCAACATGGTTCATCATCGTCCTCATTCACTACTCATAACAAGAGGGTCTTTATACATGGCTACAACACAAATGCTAATTGACATTTGAGAGTAACATTACTAGAGGGGGAATTGTATGGAAGTTCTCCAGAGTTTGTTGTTTGTTTGTTTGTCTGTTTTTTTTTAATTAATCAGGTCTTTTATATTTATTCCCTTTAAACTGAAATGATTTCTTATGAAATTCTGATGACGGTTCTGAAGGTAACTTCTCCTGGATCACGCACCTCAAGTGGGCAGGCGTGCCATTATCCACAGCGCAGAGTCGCTGCCTGTGGGACATGTTTCATGGCAGCTGCGACACCAGGGTTTCTGCACTGACACCGTGCCTTCCACGCAAAATGATGTAAAGGCAATCAAAGGACAATATATCAATCTTAATTCCAAACTACTTTTGCTAATTTAAAGATTTAGGTGGTGGGGTAGTAGCAACGTTACCAGGGCATCTGGTGCGCTGAATTTTTTTCTCCTGTTGCTAAAGTAAAACATACCCCATTAGCTAAATTAACATGAACAACAAAGTTCAGTTTCCCACTTCCACATCCACCATCCTTTTCCTTTGTCCTGTTTCAATTCCCCCACGTCTACCCTGTCAGGTCCTTGCAGCCGTTATCCCCACGTGGAGCACCGCCCGGGCTCAGGTGCTGCCAGAATCACTGATGGTGAATCCAGCAGTTCGGGGTACTCCCTGCCCTTCTGCCCCACTGGAAGCAGCCCGGTGGGCTGTGCAGCCTGGCTCCGCTCCATGGAGGTGCGGGATTTCCTGGGCACTACTTCTCCTCTCCATCCCTGGGTGGCCGAGGCCTGCCCAACTCACTCTTCATCTTACGTGGGCTGAGCAGGACAGACCTTGGCCAGCCGAGGGGAGCCAGCGCCTTCTCCTGGCCCCTGTGGGGCTGCCCATCGTTTCCAAAGGGGACTCAGGACCCACCAGGCTCCCCAGCCACCAGGGTTGTGGAGTGGGGCCATGAGCCAGCATGGTGACAACTCCCCTCACTTTCCCCACGGGAGGGACATGGTTCTTAATAAATTCAGTAAAAAAAAAAAAAAAAAAAGTGCAATAGGAATTGAAAATAACCCAGCTGAAATAGTATAATTGGATTTGGAAAGGGGAAGCCTGTTTCAAAAGAAAATTCCTGGGATGCTTGTTTTTAAAGTGGTAGCAGCAACCTCGAGAAAACAACAAAGTATCTGCTAGAAAATGAAGGGTAGCACAAGGTCTGACCTCAGGACTTACTGTAGCATGCCTCTGCTGACTTGCAAATATCTCACGTCCTCGAGAGCAAAATCATCTTCAGCACAACAAAATCAAGGTAAATTGCTCCAGACATTTCTGAGCGCAATTCGTCACAGAGCACAATTCCCACTGAGGTAAAAAGGGCACACGTAAAACCGGACAGGAAGACAGCTTTTGGCCAACTACGGCAGGCAATATTTTTTGGGCTACTTTTAAATATGATTTTTGAGATGCTAGTAACTTAACCAAGTTCCAGTGCTGCTTAAAGCAGGTTGTTTGTAATTGCACTATGCAGATGAAGGAGGAGAACTCTGCTTATATGACAATGCTATATGCTGTCCTCAACTGAGCCTGGGGAACTACTGTGCTAAACACAATACAAACCCAAACCTAGAATGAATTATAAATCTGAACAAAGAAAAGGCAAAAAAAAAAAAAAATTACTAATAATCCTTCATCTTCAGACAAAGAGACTGCGACAGAGCCTGTCTTGCATCTAAATCAAAAAGCTTCCAGGAGACCGCATAGTTTTGTTCATAGAGAAATAGGGTGAGCCAAAATTAGAGACAAATTAAGAGATAGCAAAGTGCTGAACGTCTCTATTACCCAAGTGATTTCTTCAGAGGGCCAAATTATTTCTAGCCTCTGGGGGGATTTGGTCTACTCTACAGCATCTATATTCTGTGTGAGAAAGCCACAGTTAAAAGCTGCCTCGCTGAGGGATTCAATGAATGCTTCTGCAGATCAGTGTCTTTTTTTGAAGTTGAAATAGCTGCTTTTGTATCACTTGATTTGCTTTCAAATCCTCAGATCACACATGTTAACTGTAGAGCTTTTTTAGTCTAAGAATGTACATGAAACACACACAGAGGAAAAATTTTGTTGTTATTTGGCTGGATAAATGTAGAGAAAGACTGAGCTTTCCTCATGATGTTTGTTCTCCAGAAGCCATCACTTCCAAGTTGACTGGATCTGACACAAACTGTGCAAATTCCTAAAGAACATGCAAGCAAAAGTATTGCTGGATAACAATTTTCAGTCTGGACATGAAGATACCATGTGTTATATATTATTCAGTAGCACCAAGAGACAGCGATGAAAGAAAAAACAATGGATAGGTATATTGCAAATACAGACATCATAAAAAAAGAAAAGGCCGATAAAATCTCTGGATGCCAGCAGTTCCAGTGTATGGTTTATGTTCACTTTTTACTACACCCTCTTCCTGTTTGCCTGAGAGCTTATCTTAGATGGAAAACACCAACATTGTTTAAGGTCTGACTAATAGCCGCAAAAACAAGGACAGGCAGAGAAGGACACAAGAACTTCCACTTCTCTGCATTCTCTGATGTCTTACGAATTGGGTAACGTTGCTGAACAAAGCATTACACTAACATCTGAACAAAAGATGATCTGCAGTCGCTCAGGTTAGACTTTTGTGCCTAGAATAGGATCACTTTTTACATATATAGGTAAAATTTATCACCAATTCTACACAAGTAAACAGTTCTTACTAGGTTACTTGCGATGACTAATGATAAGTGTTCGATATCCCTAATCCTCTTTGGTCTGTATTTAGGCTGACATATAAAGCAGGCTTTTTCTTTTCTTTTAAGAGCTGAGTGACATTTAAAATCAGGCATCTCAGCAAGCTCTGGTACTAAGGTTTTCAATATTTGCTTTCCGTAAATAACCTCTTTAAAATTTTCTGCTTCTTTGCATTTCTCTGCAGGAAAAACAATTTGCTAATATCAAGCATTAAGGAAAATTTGCAGAAGGGCAGGCAAAGCAAATTTTTGTTTTGTTCAAACACTCCCCTCCTCAATTTTTTACCTCCTTTCTTTGAAGACCCATAGGCTATTAAATTTGATTTGCATCTTCCAAGTTGAATGAAGCAGAATTTCTCACTTACCTCTTCCAAGTACCCAACTTTGGGAGTAAGCATATAGAGATATACACCAAATCATCTCAAAATTTATACAAAAGTTTAGCTTCAACTATTGCATATTTGTCTTCAATGGATTTACTTGTGTATAAAGATAAATGGGTCCCAAAGCATTGAAAGAATCAGAGGTCTGAGTTGCCACTAAGTTCACAACAGTACTTCTTTCCTTCTCTGAAATTCTTTCTATCCTCCCTGGTACACTGAATGTGTCTGTGCACGCATTGTTCTCCATCATCAAACACTGAACTGCAAAATCATACTGCAATGTGACTTTCCTATTTGCAGTCCCTTTGATAGGTTTGTTATAGGACACATTGTGAAAGCACCAAGATACTTCACCAAGAGTGAAAAAAGGGTTTTAAAAGAGTTCTGCAGTCTGGTTAATTGGATCATTCATCACCGAAATCTGTCTTTAGAGCGTAGTTAGTATTTGCTTTACAGCTGATCATTGGTTATTTTATGGGGATGAATACATTTATTAAAAAAGATTATTGGACTATAATTTTACAGATTTCTGCATGCAACCAATTATGTAACTGGTAAGTTACTATTAATAAAACTCCTTTCCATAAATCAACTGGCTTGAAAAAAATATTTCAGTCTAGCTTCTGCATTTTAACATTTCTAGTATTGGTTTGTTTTTGTTGTTTTTTTGGGGTTTTTTTGTTTTTTTTTTCCCCCACTCTGCGTTTTTGCAGAGAAGTTTTTTGATGGAGAAGGAAAAGCAGGACTCTGGCCATCTAAAACACATTTCCAAAGCTGTAATAGCTAATCCCTTTAAAGAGTAACCTATCTGGTCAAGGCACCCCTATAGCAAAGCAAAGACTTAGTACGTCAACTTCATGGTGCATCTAGCCTCATCAGTTCAAGGGGCAAGGGACCAGAGGTCATTGCTGAACCTTAACCTCTCTCACAATGGCATGCAGAACTGCCTGGCCAATTTCCTCTGGGTTTTTTTTAGCAGGCATGTGGCCAGCATGGGAAGCAGCCTTTCCCACAGATGTTTAGTATAAAAGAAGCTATTTATCAGTGTGAGTTATACAGTCAGGCTGTGATCAGAATAGATCAGGTCTCTGTGTAGCACAGCAGTTCCCATGTTCTCTGAAACAATGGGTTACAACAGCTAAATTAAAACTAATTTGTGCCTGAAGCCTGTTTTCTTGCATTATTCTCTTTTAGAGGGCATTGATTTACACCCGTTTCTCACCAGGATTGATATTGCCTGGGAGAATGGGAAGGGTCACAGGACAAGTGGTGGTACTGTCCAAGGTGACCAGCTGAATGGACCTCGGGCAAACGCCAGGGTTTTCTGACAGCCCAAGTTCTCTCTCTGCTAACCATTCCAGCAGTTCCCTTTAACACAAGCATTTTTCTTCCCCAAAAGCCTTCTAACATGGTGGTCTTCTTGCTTTCTTTGTTAGAAAACCCAAACAACAAAACAGATATTAAGTCCAAGTTCCTTTCCCAAAACAATCGGATTCTATGCTCTCTCATATTTGCCATTTGATAGGAGAAGTACCACTGCACTTTTTCCACATGCAAAAAACCCCTCAGACATAAATCATTAGGTTCTTCCGGAACCACAAGGACTATCGGTATTTATCCACAGTACATTGTTGGATTGGACAAATTCTCCATCAGACCTATGACTGCCTCTGAATGTAATGACTTCTTTCTAATAAGATAGATTGATTAGATATGTTTTTTGATGTATATCTTTGCAGCACATTGGAAAACATTTGGATTCTGCCTGCTCTCTCTTCAGTGATTTATATTTACCTCAGACAGACAATTTTCTTCCCTTGCCATACCTGGGTAAGGGCAGTGGTCTGCAACAACCCCGCAAGGACTTATTAGCATCTTTGTAGACTTGAACCATTGCCTTGGGTATTTTTACTTCTGTCCTTCACTCTAAAGCCACATGGGTCCTTTATAACCTCAAAGAGCAAGAAAGCTTCTCTTGTAAAATTTGCTTTGAAACCATGATAAATACAATCAAATGGACTGATTTACTGAGCTGATTACACTGAAAATATTGTAAAGCAATCCTTCCAGCACTTGCAATTAGGAAAAATACCCCCAACCCTTCTGGGGCAGGAAAGGGAGAACAGACATGAGTTTAAGCAGCACACTTCATTTCTGGAACTGTAACTGAGCCATCCTAAACCTGGGCACTTTCAGATCCCAGGTTTTAAATCTAGTCCTTGCAGAGGAGTTTGAGAAAATGATGGTTTTATCCTCATTTTCTTGAATTCTAGAGCTTTCCAAAAGCCTCCAGGCTTTGGTTTGAGTCAGAAAAAGTAGAAAACCCTGGATGAGAGCTACAGACAGGTCAGTCTCCTCCCCCAGTCAAACCAGCTCCATCCTTTTTCTTCCCCAGGAGTCCCTGACCCAGTGCATGGCTGTGTTCCCCATGCTGGGGTTGGATGGTCCCAGGGCTGACAGAGGGATTGTGGGACCCAGGAAAGCCACCGGCTGCTCCAGCCCTGGCTCTGCTGCTGCATCAGCCCTCAAAACTGCTGGATGCAATGTTGCTGCACTCAGCTCTGAACCTCTGAGCCCATGGAGATGGAGCGTCAGAGGTTTCGCCAAGAAACCCTAGTGAGTTTCAAATTAGCATAGTAGAAGAGAGATGCTTCAAAGACTTACGCGTTTAACCACATTTGGGCAAAATTTCATGAGCAAAGCAGTTTTTCCGCAGAGGCGCACACGGCTCTCCCTGTCCAAAAGTCAAGTTGCTGCTACAAAGCATGATGATCTTGTCCTATCCCAGCAGAACACTTGCAAGAATTCAGGGACATGGGAAAATGCATCATGCCACAATTATCTTGAGAACAGATGACTTTTTTTTTTTTTGGCAGAAATGTTAAAAAAACACATCAGTAACTGTAAAATAAAACTGCAAGTATTCACCCTGAGGCAGAGGCCTGGCATAAGAAATTTCAGAGTGCTGAAAAATAATTTACCCCAGCAGAAGCAGGATTTTACAAGGGAAATTGTTGGCCAAATGTAAGTATTAGCAGCACTGCCAGCTCTGCTTATAAGAAATAACACGCCTATGCAAATCAGCCAGTTCTTGAAAATGTACAAACCCCAAATGCTGTACCTCAGTCATATAGCCAAAAGGAAAGTTTATTACTTCAAGAGATGTTAGCCATATTTTGAGTAATGTCTTTTCAGGAAAGGCTTATAAAAGACTAAGAAAAAAGAGAACTCAGCTGGCACAGTGTTACTAGAAGACACTTGGTAATGCCTCCAGCTGCTCTGCTACCACTCTTTTTTACTCCCCCAGTTTCAACTGGAGTTACGTTTTTCCCAGGCAGGGTGAGGCCCCTTTGGGTCAGGACTGTTACCACACATTGTCTCCTCAGTTTCAGCACAGCTCTTTCAGCACACCTCTAAAGCAGAGCTTCCATTGTGCTTGAGCCTCTCCTCAGCACGTGCGTACTGATGTCACTGCAATGTCACTTCACAAAGGACTGTGGAGAATGAGGGCTAGATTGTGCTTTGAGTGTCTTTGCATGCAGATCCCTCCCATGCCCATGTCCTTCATGGGTGGGGACTGGTGGTTTCCTCAGAGAGAACATGGTGAACACCATATGCAATTCCTTTGGTTCTTTGAGAAGTGAGATAATATTATGCTTTCTGTTCTCTCCACTCTCTCACAGCATGCGTAACATACATTTCTAGTTGTTTTTATAAAATGTCCGAAGATACATAGAGGCTCGCCTTCAAGACACAAATCTATATGAAAACAGACCTTGGAGGTTTTGCTGTGCACTGCTATAACTTGCTTGTTACTCGGGAGATGTGATGGGAGGTGCTGTAGGCAAGGTGAGCACAGGACTGCAACCTCTATTTCAACCAAGTCTGGGTACAAAAAATTTTGTGTTATCACAAACCGAAAAGCAAGAGCCCCAAGTAATAGTTTGCACTGCAACACATGTTTCCACTCCTTTGGCAGCTTTCATAATGGCCCCTATTTCTCTCCTCTTGTAGTAATGAGGAGTCACTAAAAAACAAGTTTCTTGGACTGACCTAGCTTAAAAGACACTTTTGCTGTCTTGCTTCTAGCAGACTCAGTGTAGCAGGCACCTTGTCTGTAATCTCCACAGTCTGGACTGTTCTCCATTAGTGCATACTTGAATAGTAGAAGATCTCTGTCTTTTGACATTCACCCAAATATTTATTGTACGTGTCCACATCTCTATCCTGCTTAAGAGAGTCATCATAGAAAAAAAGTGAAATAATAGGGGGAAAAAAGTCAATAAAGGGAGAGAGTAAAAAGAAAAAGACGAATCAGCTCATTTTTGACAGATAGAAAAATGTAGCAAACCTAAAAATCTCCTCAGATCCTGAAAGCCAAGTGAATAATTTGACAAAGATATAGCTATATATTGCAAGGGTAAAATAGGATGCATTTTAATATTTTTAAGCTAGCTCATGTTTCATATTTAGTTTTCTTACAATAGACAGATGAGTATTCTAGCATTAAATACATTTTCCCCAATATGCTCTTTTATATTTTACACACAATTTGAAACATCTGGTAAATTACTTGTTTTCCTGAAGCACAGCAGACAGCATGCTTGGATGATCTACTGCTGTTTGTAAAATGTTTTTCTCTGTGAACACTTCCTTTCTTCCATTTTCTCTCCATATTTTCTATTTGCTTATTCTGAAAATAATAACACTAATCTGAAAGCACCATAACAGATTAGAGTATTGATTGTACTGTAAGAGTGAAACAATAATTTTGGAGAGACATGGATGCGATTGATGGACCACTCAGTGGATAAGGAATTAGCTGGATGGTTGCACTCAAAGAGTTGTGGTCAATGGCTGAATGTCCAAGTGGAGACCAGTGATAAGTGGTGTTCCTCAGGGGTCAGGGAAATCCCAAGCACAGGCTTGGGTGAAGAATGGATTGAGAGCAGCCCTGAGGAGAAGGACTTGGGGTATTGATGGACAAGAAGCTCAACATGACCCGCAATGTGCATTTGCAGCCCAGAAAGTCAATTGTATCCTGGGCTGCATCACACGAAGTGTGGCCAGCAGGTCGAGGGAGGTGGTTCTGCCCCTCTGCTCTGCTCTCATGAGACCCCACCTGGAGTACTGCATCCAGCTCTGGGGCCCCCAACATAAGAAGGGCACGGAGCTGTTGGAGCGAATCCAGAGGAGAGCCACAAAGANTATACAACAAATGCCATGTTTTATTACTGAAAGATCACAACATTAATAAGATGGGGTCATTAGAAATAAGTATGGTTGTCTTGAGAGTGATTAATTGAGATGCCACACTACTGTAGTACAGACCATTGTGCCATAGCTTATTTGGAATTTGTCATTTATATTAAGAGTGGTTATTTTTTGACAGGCAGCTTGGTATACAGGTATTATCATTCGAGAATTCTCGTTGAATGCCATTTATCTTTTAATATATACCCTAGTCATTTTTCCCACTCACTTCCTAGGCAATACATGAAGTTTTTCAGTTTTCAGCTACAGTTATAAGTAGACCCTAAAATTGGGTTGATTTTTGTTGCAGTAAAATGTATAGCCTGTTATAGTACCGCATAGCCTTCTAATGGCTACCATTTTGAAGATGCCACCGTCAGCCTTACAATAATTGAGAAGGAACATCATCATAAACAAGACAGGACTTCTCTTCTTGCTAGCTCAGATGAAATATATTAGGCAGACATTATGGGAACTGTTACCTTCTGCTTTTTCATTAGAAACACCATAAGAGATACTAGAATAAACAAATCTCTGCATTGCATTTATATATTTAGCAAAGTATTACGTTGAGTGCTCATTCCACTTCCTAAACCTTACAAGCTCCATACCTCTTTTTTAAAACTATTTTAGTTCTGAAATTGGATACCTTCTTAGCAATAGAATTATAACAGTCAGCATCGTCAAAGTTGCATTCAAGTACAGCAAAATAATACTGATCTTATACAAGCCTGTATTCCACAGAGCCAAATTCATCTCTTCAGTTGTTTTAGTGCCATCTGCATGCTAGCATACATGTTTTTTGTCTCAAAGAAATTGAGTGAGGTGAGCAAAAAGTATCAGCCACTGCAGGCCCAGTCTTGCAATCCATCCAAGAATGGTGCTCTCTTGAGATGAATAATTTATAGCAGTGGGTTTTGCATATATGAGTCCAGTGAGTGCACAGTTTGAGCATGTAGATTTCTGGACTGAAGATTATTTCTTTAGCAGTGAGGGCTTTTACTTCCCCAGTCCTTTAAAAAGATATTTTAATTATTTATTTTGCACATGACACCCTTAACTGGCTCAGGAACTAGATGCGAAATGCAGAAAAACAAACCTTTTCCCCTAATGCAGATGGCCACTACATCAAAAGCAAAGCACTTTTTTCACATGATAATCATTTTAGGAAGTCTGGGGTGGGGAAGAGCTTATAAATAGATATGGCCCCTTAAGCAACTTATCTTTTAAAAACAAAACCCCAAAGCATTAATTACCATGAAATTCACCCAGGCTGAGTAATGACCGCAACTATTCTCACATTATATCATAAAATATAAACATATGCAGAGCTGGACATGAGAAGTGATGATGTTATGGAAAGTTAATGGGGAAAGGTTCAAGTAATCTCTCCCTCTACAGACCACAAAAATTAAAGAAGAATGCAATTACAGAACTGGAGTATGTTTCCTCTGATTAAAAAAGGAATGCCATCTGTGGGAACTCATCAGATTTTCTGACTGGCAACTATTATCTTCAAAACATAATAAAAACTACTTCAGACAATAGGCAATTGCTATGAATTTTATTTTTTAAATGATAAGTTATTCTCTCACTGTAGTCTATAACAGGCCTACCTTCTAAGTGGAAATTTGAAAGCCTAGAGGAGTTTCTATTAGTCCAAATCTTTTCAGATGTGTTGCAAAAGCAAAGTAGTAATCTAACAACTCTAGGTCATTGATGGAGAAATGGGCAAAGGGAGGAAAAGGAGTGAGGACATCCACAAGGACGTCTAACCTCCAGAATCCATCTTCCCCCATCCCCTCTTTACACCAGTTGGCACACAGGTCAGTGATGAACAAAAACAAACAGAAGGAAGCATAAAACGATTTCAAGCTGTATAAGAGATGTGAAGGGAGAATGTCATGTTCTGCATATTTCTTTTCAATAACTGGAAATGACAGTGTCTCTTGACTCTTGTGCCTCAGAGACTGCCCATACACTTTAGGGAAAAGGAGATTACAAATCAATCAACACCCTGATTTTATGACAACTTGAGCCATTACTGAGTTTCTTTGTTGTTATGACAATTTTCCTCTTCTAAGAGGTTCTTATTAGTATTCTTATTCCAACAAGTCAAGATGACAGTTTATTACCCTGTTTCTGTTAGAAATAATACCTAGCAATGTGTAGTCATCTAAAACTTACAGAAACTGTAGAGATACAAATTAATATTGTCTGGACTACATGATAGATAGAAAACCAAACTGCTGGAAATCTTCCACACCAAAAAACCCCCCCGAACATATAAACCCAGAAGGACTTTGCTGAGGGGAGTAGATAAATTTAAAAAGAAATCTATAGATACTTCAAATGTCACAGTAATCTCCCAAACTGTGAACCTTAATTACACTAAAGCAAGATCAGAATTTATCCCCTTACTGAACACTAACAAGCCAACATCAATAAAATCTTCACTTAGTTCCAATATGAACAAAAATTGGTTTCTCTGATGTTGAGGGCACCTGACATGAAGCTGACCAGTCACAGTTCCTTGAAACTGCTGGCATATATAATACCTCTACCAGACCATTATCTCATTTGTTTTATTTTTCTGTTGAGGACAGGATTCAAAGGACTCGCTTTTCAAACTGTAACTGGGTGAGAATGTCTTTATATTCATGTCTGAAAGCATGCAAGTGCAAGAGATGACTGAATTATCGGTAGTGGCAGTAATATGAAAGCCTAGATGTGTATTTAGGAAGGAGTGAAGTCCCTAGGTGGCAGCTGTGTTCACTGACTGAAGCAAGATTTGGTCATTGGAAACCTACTGTGATGACTTGTAAGCAGAAAACCTCAGCTCATATGTTCTTTCCATCTCAACACACACATGTGAAAACCCTGAAAGAAATTTTCATTAACTTATCAGATAATACACCAAACAGATAATAACACTTAAGGAGTCATTGGTAACTTATCTCCAAAGAATCCAGAAAGAAAATGAAAATTGCTGTCTGAAACACAGGGTAAACCCAGAACTTCCGACATAATCAGTCAGCTACTGCAGAAGCCAGAGGAGCGCATGAAAGGGGATGCTCAGAAACTGTCAATCAAACAGGAGGAGGGAAAATTTATGGGGTTTCACTATATGCAGGACTTGCAGAGAGGATGGCAGACCATAGAATCATAGAATCATAGAATCATCTAGGTTGGAAAAGACCTTTAAGATCATCAAGTCCAACCGCTAACCTAACCTTGCCATCCGACCACTATCTATCTCTACTAGTACCTCATCTATCCTTCTTTTAAATCCCTCCAGGGACGGGAACTCAACCACCTCCCTGGGCAGCCCATTCCAGAGCCTGACAACCCTTTCTGTGAAGAAATTTTTCCTAATGTCTAACCTAAACCTGCCCTGGCGCAACTTTAGACCATTCCCCCTGGTCCTATCGCTTGTTACCAGGGAGAAGAGGCCGACCCCCACCTCACTACAACCTCCTTTCAGGTAGTTGTAGAGGGCGATAAGGTCTCCCCTCAGCCTCCTCTTCTCCAGACTAAACAACCCCAGTTCCCTCAGACGCTCCTCGTAAGACTTGTGCTCCAGACCCCTCACCAGCTTTGTTGCTCTCCTCTGGACATGTTCCAGCAGCGCAACATCCTTCCTGTAGTGAGGGGCCCAAAACTGAACACAGTATTCGAGGTGCGGCCTCACCAGCGCCGAGTACAGGGGCACAATCACTTCCCTACTCCTGCTGGCCACACTATTCCTGATACAAGCCAGGATGCCATTGGCCTTCTTGGCCACCTGGGCACACTGCTGGCTCATATTCAGCCGGCTGTCAACCAGTACCCCCAGGTCTTTTTCTGCCATGGAGCTTTCCAGCCACTCTTCCCCAAGCCTGTAGCGTTGCATGGGGTTGTTGTGACCAAAGTGCAGGACCCGGCACTTGGCCTTGTTGAACCTCATACAGTTGGCCTCGGCCCATCGATCCAGCCTGTCTAGGTCCCTCTGCAGAGCCCTCCTCCCCTCGAGCAGATCAACACTCCAGTTTGGTGTCATCTGCAAATTTACTGAGGGCACACTCGAGCCCCTCGTCCAGGTCATTGATAAAGATATTAAACAAGACCGGCCCTAGCACTGAGCCCTGGGGGACACCGCTTGTGACTGGCCGCCAACTGGATTTAGCTCCATTCACCACCACTCTCTGGGCTCGGCTATCCAGCCAGTTTTTAACCCAGTGAAGAGTACACCCATCAAGGCCATGAACCACCAGCTTCTCCAGGAGAATGTTGTGGGAGACCACTCCCTCCTCAGAGACATCTGAGTGGGAGAAAGGATTTAGGCAAGGAATAAGAAGTTGCAAGGACTCTCTGCTACACGTGCGTACAAGCCAGACACCCTGCCCCAAGAGATAGAAGACTGAAATAAGTACCCCATTACCTAAAATTAGAATCAGTGACATGGTTAACTTATTATCCTGCAAGCTGCTGCCTTAGGATATGCTTAATATTGAGAAGATTTATTTCTATTAATGTATTTTAGCCTACCAAGCAAAATTTTAATAAATAAATGTGTGGCCTTGAACTTTTGTATGCTTTTATGTAGATTTGAAAAATCAGTTTGCCATACTGCATGGATAGAAGCTTATTTGAAACTGAATGCACTGAAAAATTGTGCAAGACCAAGTGATGAAGAAAATCACTAGAATTTCATATAAGCACTGGTAAGGGGAGAATAATTACATAACTAAGCTTCCTGCATGCCCTTCACAAACCTTTGTAGCTGGAAATACTGATACCTTGAAAGGAAAAAAACACCATGGAGACTGCAAGTTGAAAGATTTTATGAGAACCATTAAAGGGCCTTTCTTCTCTTCACATCTGGCTTGGCCTATGTTGTAGATTTCATGCTGTTTAGCTAAATCTAAAAACATGGAGACAGAATTGCTTAAAATCAAGCAAATGCACTGTTAATGAAGTCTAGGACAATAACTGATATATCTATAATAGTACTTCAGAGGTTGCTTATTCATGTCTATGTATCCTTTGTTTTTTATTTATTTTACTTAGCTAAAAAAAAAAAAAGGTCAAATTTAACAGTTTTTACAGTTAAAATCATTAGTTATTGTCTTAAGACTATTTAGCAAGCTGATGTGACACAAGTTACAAGTTACATCAAATTATACAACCTGTGAAGAATTGTTTTCATTTCCCTTTCCCAGGTCTCATTTATTTTGTATAATCCTATGTCATTTAAAGGTTTCTTTTCACAAATATTAATATATTATCAATTTATAGTATTTACTAGAAAAAGAAACCAATGCTGGAAAATCAAAGCTTGTCTAACCATACATATGGTGCAATCCCTACTACTTGCCCACAGTCCTCCCATGGACTTCTTTGGTTTTGGACAACTCCAAACCAGAAACAGAACTGGGCTTAATCATTGAAGGAGCCATAGTATTTTACATGAGGTTTTGGGACAAGAATTTTATGTTGATGCAAATAATTCTTTCTGCAGTTGTGTTCAGAAGGATCCATTTCTCCAAATTTTTACCATTTTGAAGGAAGTAGAATTAGGGAAGGGAAACTGAAGACATTGTGGCCTAATTCTGCTCTCAGATTTTCTACAATGTCATATTTCTCCCTCCCTTGCTTCTGAGACCATACCTTTAATGTCAGTAGGATAGGAGAATGGGGTCCAACATCATGGAGACACCGATGTTTGGCCCTTCTCTGTGAAAGGAGGCAGGGATTTGCGTGCCGGGACTTGACTGGTGGTCGCAGCTACTTGTCACCACATCCTGAGCAGCGTGGCCCCAGGAAGAGGAGACATAAGTGAGGGGAGGCAGAAGTCTTGACGGTTTGAATTATTATGCCTCCGAAGCCACCTCCCTCCTCTTCCAACATGCCCATCTTTCTCCACTGAGCATACTGGGAACTGCAGTTTTCCACGATGCACCTAAATACATTGCCGAGAAGGTGTTCACATCATCTTCTTAACAGGCAGGACTATCCAGAGGATGTTTGGTAAGCCCGTGTTTTCTACGAAGCACTAGATTTTCCTTTTTTTGTACAGACTTTAAGGGGCCCTGGCATCCTTCTCACCAGTTTGGGTACACATACTTGTTTTTCCAGTGTAATTAAGCCCCTATATGTGAGCTATCAAGTCTGATTTGCTCTTAGTGCGATGGGCTTTGAGCTCAATTCATCTTAGCTGTATGTGGCCTGCAGCAGCCATAATCGGTGCTCAGCACTAACAAATATTTTACCTTCATTTTTACCAAAATTTAAATTGTTCCTGGTGATCACACTGTGGTAAGGTGTGAACGTCGCAGCTGTGGGCCGAGGCATTGGCTACCTGCTGTACCGTCACAGGAAGGAACTTCCCCTCTCCCAAAGACCTGTCCTTGCCATTTGATCTAAGGGCAATGAATGTGCCAGCACTGCTCAGCCTGGAGTTGATGAGCTGGAGCATTTATTTTATGATGGTCATATAAATTGTCAGTGTGCTCAGCACGCTGCTCAGAGCCATGGCTGGTATGTCACTAATGCAGTATACAAGTTGGCAGAGGGAACCTGAGACATGGCAATATCATGTAACAAGTTCAAATTAACTTACTATACATGCTGTATAGCAGATGACTGAGGTCATAAAGATGTATCCACAAGAGATCTGAGATGTGATGACCACTAGCCATCTGGATAGTGCAAGATGCAGACTAAAAAAGCAAACATATTCACTGACAAGAAGGCTTTTCTCCTCACAGAACGTTCCTTTGGTAGGAAACTAACATGAACAAAAAAAGACAGAACAGCAGCACGTTAAGGCTTAGTCTGTCCTATAATCCTGAACATATAGATAGGATTCCTTGAAAGCATCTTCTACTCCACACTTCCCAAGGAGCCGTTTACTTAGATCCTCCCTTCAGTGCTTGTGTAAGGAAAGGGAGCCTCCCCTGCAGTTGGTTTAACTGTTCACAGCAGGCCTCATACCCCTCTCTGGAGCATTTGTGGCAATTTCTGTCTAACAGATTTTTTTTTATTTTTTTTTTTTAACAGCCTTAACATTTTTCTCCAGAAAAAAAGGTCCTCCATCTCCATCCATCTGCCCTGCCCCCATGCCTCCCAAAAAGAGAGCAAGCAGTAAGTATCTCTGCTCTCGGTGCTTCTAAGTAGAACTGTTTGCCTAGGAAATTGAGAGGGAGGTAACTGGTAGTTACCTACATCTCTGAATTAAACCTTTCATCTGAAAAGCAAACTGACTGCTGGGTTCCATTAATCTGTGTTATTACGTAAATGTCTCTTCTGTTTAGGAACAGAATCGTTAGATACCATCTGTGCATTACCCCCTTTCTGAAATACAATTTACCCCTTGCCTTGCTCTCCACCTAGTAGTAGCAGATACTTGTTTATCCTTTATCCTAATGGCTCAATCACTGTAAATAAGGACTGGGATGTTGTGTTTACTGCTTCATGTGAACGCTGTGCAGAAGACAAATACAAGAGAGCAACGAAAAAGTCCCACAAGCCTGCGGCTGGGTCCCTCCACCCCACTTCTGTGGCCACGAGCCCACCTCTCCATGGAGACGGGGCCTGCCGCCTCCTCAGCCCCTCTTGCCGGGCTGCCGCAAGCTACCAAACACATCACCTGCGGCCAACAGCCCTCAAACTTTTCTGCACAGGCTCTGTTTTATGCTCGCTGCTTTCTCTGGGGATGCTTAGGTATGAGATAAAGCGCACGTGCCTGTGGTTGCAAAGGGGGATCAACCCTGGCTTGGCTGATGCGGACAGTATCCAGGGGTGGGTATGGCCTGTTTGGGTTCTTTCTCTCCACATCTCTCTTTACCCGTTTGATGTTGTCCTTCCTGACTCTACAGAGTTATATCAAACCAGGCAGTCTGGTGAGGGGAAACCAAAGGGACACGCTGAGGGCAGAGATAAATTACCCCACAGCAGGCATGAAGAGAAAGCAGAAGGTGCTTTTAGGCGGGGAAGAGGTGACCTGACCCGACCGAGAGGTTACTGTGTCCCGGCCCTCACCTCGGATCAAAGGGACTGCAGAGCACCAGGGGCTCCGCCGGCAGGGAAGGGGAGATGGGGCAGGGGTGGCCGCAGAGGCACCTCTGAGACACCAGCCCCGTGCCAGCACGGTGTCCATCCCTCCTCATGCTGGGAACGAAAACCAGGGGTGCTGTCTCTGAGCGCCCGGCCAACCCCATCTCCGAGTCCCTGCGTCACCCGCTGGGCACGGGAGAGGGTCGGGAGCCGAGGCGGTAGAGCTGCCCAACCATTTATTGCAGGTGGTGGAGGAGGAGGAGGAGGGCTACAGAGTGCAGAGCTACGTAATGAATATATATCTTCTCCTTTCAGGAATGGGAGAAGGTGAAGGCTATGAGGTTGTATCGGTTGAGATGCAAAAAAAAAAAAAAAAAAAANGTTTTCTTAAAGTATAAAAAAAAAAAAAAAAAAAAAAGAAAGCTTAATTCTTTTAGGGGGCTGCAGGGACTAACAGTATCTCGTTGATTTTGAAGTGAAACTCATCCTTAATTTCAACAGGGAGTTTGAATTTTTCTTCAAAACAGGTATCACATTATCTTACCCTATAAATTAACTTGCTCTCTCTCCTTTTTTGTTAGCACTCTTTCTGCCCAAGAAAAGTGAGAATTTCATGGATGGGGAAAAAAGAAAAAAAGATGAAAAGCAAGCAAGCTTTTCAATGCAGAAAGAGAATGGAGGAGAAAGAGAAGACCATATGGCCCAGATACTACAGCTGCTTATTGTACAACATACAGAGACAGGATTTAATGCTCTGCTGTTGTGCTTGAATAACACAAGGACATTTGTTAATGTAGAGCTCATCACATTTGAAAGACCTACTCAGCCCTTGGCAAATAAAAAAAAAAATGTTCTCCAATTTTAAACTAAAAAACACAATACGAATAAAGTGTTTGCTTATTTGTGCAACTACTGAGATGAAAAAAGTTATAGATGAACATAAACAATAAGGGATAAATTATCTTTACTCCACTCCAGACATTACGAATAGGCTACTTGCTATTTCTTTTACCACCTGCTAACAGCTTTTCAGAATTCCTTTCTAACATTTGCAACACATACACCATTGCACAATATTTACATTTCAAACAAAAAAGGAAAGCTTCCTGCTCTCAAAAATAGTTGTTTCTGATAAAGCCACTTAAAATAATGCTCTACCTTTCGATTTTAAACTCACTAACTGCATCACTTCACCACCCATAACACACATAAAAGAACATGCAGGCTGTAAAGATAAGTACCCAAAAGGCAGGAAATTTAGTACTGAAAGACTGCATGACAATACATCTTAATCCCCATCACTTGCAGCAAACATTGGCCTGTAATTAGCCGTATTATTATAGCACTATAGTGTACAAAGCATTTTACAGGGGAGGAAGAGAAAGCCACTGCCCCAAATTCAACCAGCTGCAGCTAATTCAAGGGCTGCAGCCAACATGTCCCACTAGGTCTTTTCTTCCAAGGCGTATTTCTTCCATCTGTCACCTGGGTCACATTAAATTAATCAGCATGAACCCAGCCGGGAAGGTGCAGGCAACCTCCTGGCCTGGGACGCCTGACCCTCGCTCGTGTGCACCGCTTTCCCGGCATGCCGCTGCCTGGGCAGGAGGACGCAGTCGTTCCCCCAAAGCAGCAGAGTTACCTTGGGAACAGCCCTCGGGTTTGTGAAACAGAAGAAAAGGCTCTGACCCATACTTACCGCAAAGAAAATGTCAGTGCTAAGAACTGCTTCTCTGGAGACCAGTCTTCTCACCTGCGTGTCTCTGGTCAGAGCCACCCACAAGAATGTTTTCCAAGTCAAAAGCCTTATCTAAATCTGAAGTCTTGCTCAGCTGAGATAGCCCATAATTAAATACTAGTGAAATATTAAAGCTAATAAATGGGCCAAATGCTGACCCCTACTGCCATTGCTTCCCCTCCTTCAGCAGGATGAGGAGTCTGTGAAGCTGCTGGATCTTCTTCTTCCTGTCCCAAGGACTTCCCACCCTCAGGTGATGTAAAGCACCTTCTCAGCAAAGCTGCTCTGCATCGCTGGTGTGGAGGAAGCCCACCCCAACAGCCGCTGGGTCCCTCACAGCCCTCGGAGCTGGGGCTGCCTGGCCCCTTGCCTCGGTTTGCCTGTTATGGAGGAAAGTCATACAGCTCTGCATTTTCCTGCTTTTTCCCTGCGGTTGTGCCATCCTTGCTCTCCATACAGTTTGGGCAGATTGGGGAATCTGGACTATTTCAAACTCTACCTGATAAGTGTTTCCACTCATAATTGTGAATTTAACAGTTCTGGGCCCAAACCTCCCTGCCATGACTTTGCTAAGAGCAATGGACTGACCTTATGCAGCTTATAAAGGGAATTGCATTGAGCTCACGTGGCTTTACTGATGTAAGTGTATCCATAGGGCTGGACTCCTTAATTAAGACACCAAGGTTTGCATTTATTGTTACTATGTAGTACTAGCAAATGCGTTTCATTCACCAGTCTCTCTTCATCTGCCAATATGCTATAAGAGCAAAGTGTTGTGGAAAATCACTTCATCAGGAAGGAATCAAGTGCTGTTGTGAAATTTTCCTTAGAGTAATCCCATAATCTGGCAGTTCTTTGAAGAAGTCGTGCATCTGTAATGTGCAGACATCTTATTGCTAGGGAACAAAGCTTGCCTGTAATGAATATTTGATGTTAAATTTAAGCTTAAACAAGACTGCTCTAACTGTTGCTTCTGCATGACTCTACCTTCACATTTGGATTTCAAAGGATTGTAATATTAAGTTGTTTAAAAATAGCATTTATTGTTTCCAAAAATAATGCTGCCATTCTCAGATTTTAAAGTGCCGCTGACTGTGCTTTATCTTCTGAGAGTTTCTCAGCTTTTCCATCACAGGCCCTGCTGAGAAGCATATGGGGTAGGTTTTATTATCTTCAGCCAGCTGAAATGGCAAGTGAGGTGAAATTTTGAATCTCCCAGGTATTGAATACTTATTTGTGTAAAGTTACGTCCATTGAAATGGTTTTGGTGGAGCTGTCAGCAAACCTCATGCTACCCAGATCCTGAAATACTGTGAAATCTCCCCCAGGTTTCTGATGGCCCAAATATCTAAAGGTAGTGGATAACTAGCAGGGGCATGGGGACATGTAAGAGAAGACGTGTGACACCTAACCTCCTTCGCAGCCCCGCCACATTGTAGTGCGAAATGAGGGAGAAAAGCAGGAGCGCTGCCCTTGTGATCTCCTGCACCTCTGAGCAGCAAGGAGAGGCATTAGAGAGAACAGAGTTACTGCCTCCCTTTTCCTCCCACACAATATGAAAAGCAAGGGGGAGAAGGAGACTGATTTCCTAAAGCACGTAAGAGAGAGAAAGCTGTTTAATGCTTGCCTGTATGTAACTGGATTTGCCAACACAGCTTTAACCAGTGGAGCTATTTCTGTACATGTGAAAGTGCAAACCTAATTTAGATCACTGAATGAAATTTCCTTGTTGGTATAGCTTAGATCAGTTCTCAGAATAGAATAAAGGACTTAGGCCAGTATAAATGCATCTTCATTAGGATTTTTTGCTGTTACAGCTATAACAAATTGGGTTGTGTTTTTCTTTTCCGTGTTCTTCAACGACGTTACTATGCCAGCAATGCTTTTAAGGGCAAGCCTTACTTAGGCAGGTCTTGCGTGAGTCTGTCAAACAGCCCCTAGCAAAAGCAAACAAGCTCTCACTAGTCAGATGCGTAGGCAGACCCGAAGCAAGAAGAGAACTGGCTGGCCACAATATACATCAGGCTCCACTGAAGGGTAACATGAAGTAGATTTAGGCCACTTGACATTCAGGATGTCAGATACTCAGGTAGATGGAAAAACCCGTGGCCATGTGAATTGTGGTGAAAAGCAGCTAAGCAGCATGCCTGTAAGTTAAAAACTCTCCTCTAGAGTTGCAAAAATGTATGTGCCAAACACTTATCTTTTCGTAGTTCAGGTCTTGAGTAGCAAATTATTTCCATGCTTTGAAGCACTTTCCTGGCATCCAGCTGAAATCAAATGCAAACTGTAGAATCCATTTTCCTGGCGCTGAAAAAAATCCACCATCTTTTTGTTTTCCACTACATAGCTCCCAGCACCACTTCACAGCAGGCCAGGTCTTTGTGGGTGCAGAGCTGGGGCTGCCTGGATAACACCAGGTCAAACCTCACTCTTCAACCCAGTTCTGTCAAAGGACCCTCCATTGTCACTGACATTAAAAAGAAAAGTGATTGTCCCCCAGAACTGACAGCTGAAAACACCTGGACAATAAGTACAGTAACTTAATGAAATTGTATTTTCTGTTCTCTGACACAGTGTTCCTCTTCAGTTTAAGTCACTAAACCAAGTCTCTGCTGGAGACAATAAACGAGATTTCGTCCCCTCCTGATTTAACAAGGTCCTTTGTAGTATTGCCACTGCAAAGCTGTTTGAGCTGAATGACTGGGAGTTGCTATCTCTATTCTCCGAAGTTGTGCCCTATTCATCCTTACAGGCAGCTTTGTTGCTCCACATTAGGTAGTCTGCAAACAGTCATCAGATCAACTATTTCCAACGGGAAGCTCTCTCCTAGTATCTTTAGGGAGCGTAGTTTGCAAACCTTGGCTTTTTTGTTCTTTGAACAAATAATTTGCATGCTACCAGTGAGAACACGTGTCTCGAGAGAAACCGGTGATGTGTAGAGTCAGTGATGCCAAACACGCAAGTTATTTCGGTAGCTCTGAGCTCAGATCAGGTTCACGCTGGCTGCGGGCCGTGTACGGTTGTGCTCGGCCCCACGGTGGAGTGGGTTTTATTGGTCTGCAGCTCAGCAGTGGCCCTGGAGCCCCAGGGAAATGCCAGTATCTGCAGGTGGGGAAGGGGAACCTGGCTGGAGAGGCTGCTTTGCAAAACCTCAAAGCACTGCTGGCATCAAGATGATGTCACTAGCTCACATTAAACTAGGTGCTGTTGCCAACATCTTCATCTTCTCCTTCAAGTCTTTACATGTCCCTCTCAATACTCGAAAGTGAAATTTCCATACTGCTGTAAGCAACCCAGAGACTGTTTCAAGCACTTACATAGCCGTCAAATTCCCAACAAATATTCTGTCAGTGTCGTCCATGAACTTTCATCCAGAAACTCTCGAAAGCCCATCTCCTAGTAGGAGACCCCAGCTGCAAAACCCCCCTCCTGCCCTCCCAGTGCTGGGGGTGTCTTCAGCAGGACAGTGTCAGTCTCTGCCTCCTCTTCCTCCTCCTCCTTCTCCTCCTCCTCTGCGCTGCACCTCAAAGGCAGGATCTCTCTCATTCCTTCCTTGCAGTTAAAGCTATCCTGCAGCACTGGGAACATCTGTGGCACAGACTTAAATAATAACAGTATACTGAGTTTTAAAGTCAGACCAACAGGAATCTAATTTAAAACCTGGAATAAAGTTGTAAGTATTTGACTTAGCCTCACCAAAGCCAGCATCCTTATGTGGGCAATATCCATTACTTCAGACTGAGCTTTGGAAACAGGCTTATACAAATTTTTGTCCCTATGCAAATGGAAGCATTAGCTCTAAATTGCCTGGCTTTTGCTAGCTTATATCAGATTCAAAATTATTTTATGCAGGATTTTTACATTTATATTCTTTAATGCCTCCGACCTTCTTGTCTGCCAGGCAGCTGTTTAGTGTCCTCTTGGATCCCCTCCAGCTGGAGCTGGATTCAGATGTCACTCTGGGGGCTCTCCTTTCTGACATCAACTATTATTCCTTTAAAAATGCAAATAAATAAAACTATAAATTAAAAGAATCAAGAGGAAACATGTGCAGAGGAGTTTTTTTAAATCTCTTTTTTTTAATTCATCAAAGGCAGCTGAGTCCCTCTAGTGCTTCCGTGTTGTGCTCTGCACTTGTTCCAGCAGGAGGATAATGAGAAATGGAAAACATCAGTCTTCATTATTTTAGCATATCCCCAAATGTGTGTATTGGTTCACTGGGAGAGAAAAAGGAGATGGACATTACACTGCATTTAATTCACTTCTAATCTGCCCAGACCTGATTGTGAAATCTGATTTTCAAAATATGTTTCAAAACTTTCCACAATTGACAATTCCACAAAAATCCTTTCCTTTCCTTTCCTTTCCTTTCCTTTCCTTTCCTTTCCTTTCCTTTCCTTTCCTTTCCTTTC
>VXBL01003811.1:407880-419249 GCA_013400195.1 Aramus guarauna
GCCTTGAGGACTAAGCAGTCGTGACCATATCACGCAGGATTTGATCTTCGCTCCAAATGGTGGTTGGTAGGCATGTTTGCAATTGCATGGGATGAAAACCTTTCCCGGGCGTATGAGGCCGAGAATAACGTTGGGCTGTTGAAGCAAAGATGTGTGAGCAATTTCATGGCCAGCTGATGAGCAGAGGCCAGACATTACGGTGGGAGTGTTTGCTGAAAAGTGTTTGTGAATTTCTTTAGGAGTACTTTCTTCTCCATTCCCTCACCTAGCTAGTGAGTTGAGATAGTTTGTGTAAAATCTGCCANCACAGAACCAACTTCTATAGTAGCAACCAACCTTTCTCTGCTCTGAAACTGCATCTATTACAATCAGTGGCAAAATAGTTATTTGGGCAACACTGACATATCTTGTTTTTACAACAATTGGACTAAAGAGAGGGGAATGCAGCAGCTTAAGAACGCTATCCTATGCTGTGTTGCTTTTTTTTTTTTACTGTTAATACAAGTTCAAGCAGTAAATCATATTATTTATGATTTTAACAGTGCCACAGAAAAACAGCTATTCCAAATTTCCTAGTAGCACCATTTGCAGTGCTTCCCCAGCACAGATGCCACAACTTTACCTCTAATCAGCCTAGAAGGTAGGTCTCCAGCAGAACTATCTTCCTCTTCGAACTCCCAGTTATTTTCTCACTTAGATGGTGAAGTTTGAAGACTGGGTTCTGGAGATCTAGCCCTCAGACTGGACTTCTGTCCCAGCGCCAGGCTCCTTAAGGCCACTGAAAGGCTGGAAAGAGTTTTTCCTCAGTCTCATGATGCCTGAAATGGCAAAGAACTTCTCATTATATTGCTTTCATTTGCCCCACTCTGCCAACGGAGAGAATTTTTAGCCTTACCAGGAACTGGAAGATCACTCAGCTGTGAAAGCAATGAAACTAAGGCTGAGTAAGGAAGACACATTTCATTTATTTAGACACCTGCCTCTCCTTACAACTCTGAAAGCCCACACCCCTCAGCCAAACCTATTTATCTTATGACACCAAGATATAAAAAAAAAAAAGAAAAAGAAAAAGAAAAAGAAAAAGAAAAAGAAAAAGAAAAAGAAAAAGAAAAAGAAAAAGAAAAAGAAAAAGAAAAAGAAAAAGAGGCTATAGCATCTGGCTTCTCTGAACCTGGGAGGAAGCTGGATAAATATGGCTCCAAACTCGTGTGAGGTTGTCCTCAGCTGAAATGCTGGCCACTGGAAACCTCCCACCCAACCTGTCAAGGTGGACAGTTGAGACAACCTGGTTGAAGACAACACTCTTTGTCTGGGGTCTGAGGCCCCTTTGGGTGTCAGTGGAACTGGTGGCCCTGGCCCAAGGAGAGAGTGCCTGGGCTGGCAGAAAGCGATAGCTCTTACACTCATCCCAGCACGAGCTCCCGAACCTTATGAACCAGTGTGTTGCGTTTCCTGCTCACGGTAACAAATGTGCACACAAAAAGCACTTAGCTGTCCAGCCCTTTTGTAATAAAAGCTATAAATTGCCAGACTCTCGGTGCAGGGGATGTGTGTAATTGTGATCTTGATTGCTACACAGCTAAACTGTGCTCCACTGGTTTTGCTTGACTCTCCTTGCTGGATCACCCAGAGCAGCAGACTTTCTTGTAACTAAAGGGTGCTTTGGGAGGGAGCAGTTCTTTGATTGCATTGCTTAATTAATACATTATTTGGAGCTTGTTCTTTATGGCTCAGCCCTATTCAAAATAGGATATAACTTTATGAACCACATTACTGTATAACAGATGCAACTGATGAGAATTCGTGATCTAGTCAAAGAAAAATATGTAGTCGGTAAACTATGACTTGGAAATGCAGTCGTGGTCAACCGCGCTACAAATATGGCTAATGTGTTGACCTCCTGCTGCTATGTTTATGCTCTAAAGAAATTTATGCCGCCATAGAAAATAAGCTGCCATTATATCATAACTTTTTATTAGTTCATCACTCATTTTATTACACACTCATTTGCAAGAGTGTAAAAAAAAAAAAAAAAAATTAGTTATAGCCATTTCTTGTTGTAAAATACCGAATGTGTTCGATCTCCCTTGCCACCCCCCGACTCCTCACCTATCTCTAGTTAACCATGGGGCTGACTGATCTAATCTAGGTAACACGGGCTGAAGCATTGTGGAAATGCAGAACACTTCAGCACCTTTTGTTAAAAAAAGGGGAATTTTCTGCAGTTCATTGGATCCAAATTCCCTTCAGCATGAAAGGCGGTGCCTGTGAAACACCATTTTTCTCTCCCAGAAGCCTCCTTAAGCTCTACTGCAAGAAGTGAGTGTGTCAGCACCTTGAGCTTGCTTTAATTGATATGGGCAGGTCTGGGAGAAGTTGTTTCCTCCACAGGGCTTTCTTCGCCTTGCCTTGAATATTTCTTCTAGGTTGATGAGAGCAAATTTGGGCAACCACCATCACCCAGAAGTCAGGGCATCTCACCAGTTCTGTAGATAACGGCAGGGCTTTGCAGTTTCAGGACTGTAGCTCCTTGGGCCCTTAAACGGAGAGTGTTTCAGGCAACACCAACCGACAGCTATGTGTTAGGATATGAAGTCTACAAGGAGAACGAGCAACGGCAGAAAATGAAAATAAAAATGCACTTTTTTCTCTTGAAAAGATGTATATTCCTCATTGTAATTTGCTGTAGTAAAATATACAAGTGTATACATACATATATACAATTAAATAAAGTATTATTTGTTGTATTTATAAGTACTTCCAAGTATTTATAAAACCAGAAAGTGATTGGCTGCCTTCTAAATAGTGCTAGAAGTAAAACGTCCCCCAGTATTTTTGCATGTCAAAGACAAAGTAATGCTCAATGAAGTGTGACGTGATGAGAATTTTTCTATATGCTTTAGAGGGGCCAGGATTTTATCCGTGGAATAAAGTGGGAACTATTTCTGCAAGACAGAGTCCAAACATTGGCAAAGGAAGTTTTAATAGATTTTTACATGACACAAAGCCAAAAGTATTCACAAATGACTGATGTCTCAAATTCCATGGCAAAAATCCTACCGAGTTCAACAGAAGATTTTCCCTCGACTGCAGTGGTCATGAGATCAGAAATGAGGGAGTAAAAATCAGTTTCTTGATGCTTAGTATGTATTTTAATATTAAAAAACGTGTTACCAACAGCGTTAGAACAGCTCATTCATACAGTACTTCTAATTAGAAAAGCATGATCAGGAGGCCCTCCAGAAATTTGTGAGGAAAACCTCTGACTAGCAGTTAATGGTTTTGAATTTTGACTGCTTCTTTCCCAGTAGGGTAAGGTTAAGTGGAGCAGGTAAAACTGCTACTTTTGTACATATTTTGTTGGTTATGAACACCACTGACAGCAATACTCCCTCTGTAAGCAGTTATTAAAACCAGTGGCATCAGTCTAGCTGCACTCCATTCTTTGAAAAAGATGAAACAACAGTGCTGAGCACCCTGTTAGTGGTTAAGTAATAAAATAAAAAATTACCCCTTTTAACGTGGTATATGACATTATGGGTAGCGTTTTCCAACCCTTTTCTCTAACACAGTCAATTAGTAGCCTAACCTACCAGTCATTTTGAAAAATATGGTTCAGCTTTTTTTTAACATTGCCTTAGATTCCAAGCTCTTTCTGCTCGATGGACTAGTTTTACTCCAATGAAATAAAGACGCTCCATTTCCAAAATTTATAGGGTTCATTTATTACCTCTAGTTACATATTATACTGTATAAATACTCTATTCTTGTTATATGTCCTTTTAAAAAAGTGATAACTTAGAAGATCACATTAGACAAGAAGTATAAAAATAAATACGCTCATTATATGCATTTATTACAAATTATAACCCTTCCCAGAAGGCAAAGAAATATAAAATACTTATAAAGTACATAAAATCTATAGCAATATATTTTACTATATACATATGGAAAGCCATATTCTCTCATTGTCTATGGACTGGCACAAACTTTAATTATGTGAATGTTGGCGTATTGCTGTGGATGGACCAGCTATCCTTCAGCTTTGTCTTCCCGCCTTACCAGTGATTTGAGCACGACAAACCCATCAGAGGCCATACAGGAGAGGTTCCCATTCATAGCGGGACTTCTTTGATTTTTTTTTTTTTTTTAACCCAAATGCAAATAATTTCCATCGGCTGGGATAAGGTAAAAGACTTGAACGTGAAAGCATGACTCAGATGCTCACAAATGCCATCGGTCTGGTTGACAGGATGGTAGGACCAAGCTCAAATGAGAAAAGCCCGTGGAAGGTATGCAGAAGGCACAAAGAGCAACTTCTCAGAGACGCTACCTGCTCCATGAAGATTTCCACTTCTTCTAGCCTCTGGATTACGTATGTCACCACAATGGCATCAGAGTGGATGAGAGAAACGGACAGGCACATTGGGATGACATAAAGGTACTTTAAAAAAAATTACATTATAGTTATTTGTGTTGACTGACTGTTCTTGATATTTCTTACTCTTTACAGGTAGAGAATATGGCTTTATTTTTATATAAAACTATTCTCTGAAACAATAGCAGCCATGAATGGAATAGTTAAAGCTCCTTTTCCAATCCTTTTTTTTGCCCTTCGTGAGGTAGGTAAGCCATGACCAATTATGTTAAGCTATCTTTTCCACTCCCCTTTCCCTCCCCTTCCTACACATGGGGACTTGATCAGTACCAGAATAGAAATCCAGAAGAAGGGAGAAATAACTGAACCCCAAAACGTTTGCTTAAATGTGTTTTGGCCACTGCTCATGTTTTGTTTAATTTGTAACAGACTTTAAAAAGGCAATTATAATGCCCTCAGGCCTTAGCTGCTGAAGACGAGTGAGTGACATGAGTCTGCTATCCTATCAAATTTTCAGTTGGCGGGGTATTTTTAGGATGCAACACCAACTAAAGCTATTTGCACTGTCCCACCTCAATGGATCCTCACTATGAATTTTGTATGCAAAAACACATGCGCTGCCTCTAGCCCTTTTTTTTTTTTCAGTGCATTGTTCTGAAGGAAAAAAATAAAATAATAATAAAAAAAATTAGCTTTCCCAACTTATACTATTTAACTGCAGTCCATGATGTTGCAGAAGTCTATTAAGTGTTTCGGTTTCTTGGAAGGCTCACAGCTTTCTTGTGGCAGCACACTGCCGTCGTAAGAAATACATTTCAACAATCTCTTCTTGAAACCTTTCCCACACGTCTTAGAGCAGGGCGACCAGTCCCCCAGCTGCCACTGCGGGCAGGGCACATCGGCGCAGGGACGGACGTCGCTGGGCTTCAGCTCCCGGGCACAGTCGGCCGCCGGCCGCCCCTGGGGGTCCCGGCACTCTACTGCCCGCCGCTGCCAGCCCGAGCCACACGACTTGGAGCACTCGCCCCACTCCTCGATGACCCACTCGGAGGAGATGATCTCCCTGATGGCATTGAAAGACTCTTTCTTTCTACTGGGTGCCTTCTCCGACCCAGGCTGAGCAGGCTTCTTCACGAAATAGGTGAACTTGATCTTGGGCTGCGGCAGGTCCCCCACCGTGAGGACCTGGATGGTCAGAGGCTCCTTCAGAGGGCTGAAACTGCGGATCCTCTCCAGGGCGGCAGAGGAGCCGCTGTACCTCAGCACGCTGCCCTTGTAGGTGATGTCCTGCTCCAGCGTCGACAGGGTGTAATCGCCGTTGAGGATGTAGGTGCCATCTGCAGCTTTGATGGCAAGGAAGCTCCCGTCGTGTCTTGCGCCTCTGTGGTTTCGTTGCTTCACCTCAATGTTCGTTGCCCCGGCTGGAATGGTGACGACGTCATGGTAGCCAGGTCTGCCCAAGAGAAAAAAGAAAGACTGAGTGCTCTGCTCTTCCCTGTCAAAGGGAAGAAGCTGCCTGGCACAAGACTGAAATTGATTTGAAGCCAATGTGTTAAGCTCATGAGCTGCCAACCTAATCAAATTAATGGATTAAGGGATTTGCAAAGTCACATCCCACATTATTGCTACAGTGGAGGTGAACATGTGCAAGGTACTTTCTTTTGCTGGGATCTCACTGTAAGTTATCTTCAGTCAGATGACTCCGACAGACCAAATCTCAGTTCCAATGATAAACTGAGGCAACATCTCGCCGACTTGGAAGCCCAAAGCTTACACCCACAAAACATTCACCAAAACAAAATAATAACAGCAGTCATATACTCACTTTGCTCTAACGAGTGTGCCAGACACTTTCTTGCAGGTGGATCCATTGCCACCGCAGATACCGCATTTGTCAAACTTCTTACTGGATCCTATCATACGATCGCAGCCAGCCTTTACGCATTGTCCCTGGACGCAGACGGAGGTGGAATCGGGGCTACATGGGGTACCATCCACAACCTTCGCAAGAAACAAGCAGTAGGCGTTTGATTAGAAGATGCACATTGCTTTGTAACTGCGTAATACAGACATATATAAAATGCAAAATACAGACAGGTGGAAGACCTGCAGCACCTGTATTTTCATGGCTTTTGAAACTAAAAACCAAAGCACCCATAGATAGTTGAAGTATGTAGTGCTACTTCATGTTACTTGCAAAAACGATGCCATAGTGACAGGAGAAAACAGCCAATTTCAGTTTTTATTAACACCCCCTCTGCCCAAAACCCTCCCTATTTTACTGATTTCGTATAAAGAAAGAACATTGTTTTCTAATGTCACTAGAAAGTAGTCATGTCCTTGAAGTATAGGACCAAAATTGCTTTTAATGGTGTCCAATGTATCCTTTATTTCTATGAATACTGCTCTACAAAAAACATTTGTGTCATTGCCCTGGTAGTTACTGGCTCTCAACATCTTACCACAGTGAGTTCAAGTAGCTATGCAAGATGAACATTTCTCTTTTTGTTTATTTTAAGCTGTCAACGTATTAGTAACCAGTATGAGAAAGCACCAATGTTTTGGCAAAGAATACCGCCAGTTTTCCAAACATGTCTCAATGTAATCAAATTGGTGGAAAGAGAGGAAAGGAACTAGGGTGGAGAAGGTAGAAGAGGCGTTACGTGTGAAATAACTGGAAAGACTGTGCCAGAATATTTAAAGTATGCTTGCGCTAATCAAGCTGTACATGTAGGAAGAGGAGAAGTAAGAATCTAGCTTCAATACAAGAAAGACATAATTTCAGATTTCTACGCTCCTTGACTCTTAAACTTCACAGAAAGAGTTAGAGAAAATACAAATCCTATTCATGATTAGATGAAGAGATATAGTTTTGAAATACCTTTGGCTGTAAAACAAAGAAGTATCCTGTTCCTTTTGCTCGGCAGACCAGCTTGCATCTGTCTTTTGGAGAGACACCAGCAAACTTGGGTGTCCACTCCACTGCAGGTCCACTTCCAAAGGGAGACTTGGAAAACTCGTTGTGCTTTTCACATTGTTCCTCCCTAAAGGTTTTGCCTGCAGGCAGAGGACAGACAGATGGACATTAGATCATCTTCTGTACATGCTCTTTCTCCGCAAGATACCCTTCCTCCACCTTAAAAATGAGGAAAAGATTACCATCATTGTCTGGACAGTCCTCGATGTTACATGATCTGTATTGCACCCGCTTGCCTTCACAGTATTTCCCCCCATTCCTGGGCACAGGGTTGTCGCACTCCCTGAAGGAGTACTGTACTCCACCACTGCAGGTCCGGGAGCACTCTCCCCACGCCCCCCAGGACCCCCAGCTCCCATGCACTGGCGTCTGGAATGAGAAGCAAAAATAGAACAAAAAAGTTAATACAGTAAAAGCAAAACAAAACCAAACCACAAAACCCACAATCGTGTTCATTTTTACCCAAGCCACTTGTAACAAAAAAAAAAAAGTCTAAGTTTTATTAGCTATCTGCTTCCATTAATTCATGCCCTTTTAAATGATTACGCCTACTGAAGCATTATCCATGCTACTCTGCAACCCAAGATATATTCTGATTTCTTTTTTAATACTTACATCATAATGCTTCTTCTCAGTTTTATTCACACACTTGCCATTCATGCACCACTTCCCTTCCCCGCAACTGGTGCCGTCTGCCCAAGGGAAGTGTTTGGTTTGGCACACGAGCAGTCCTCCAGAAGTGCCAGTACACCACAGCGTTGTACACGTACTGGCTGCATCGGGGCAGTGTTTGGACTCATCTCCGAATGTAAACTGGCACTGTCTGTTGGCATCGTACAATGTGCCAGGCAAGTCAGAAGGAAGCTGGATTGGTTTGTGGGGCTTGTCCAACAAACACTCACCTGAAAAGGAAATAAAAAGGGGAAGAAAAAAAAAAAAAGCGCAGACAGTGCTGTCAGTGAGTTTGGTTTCAACAGGGAAAAACGTATTTCCATCTATGGAACTGCATTTCTTTTGTAACATAAGTCTTTGTGCCACCATTTTTGTAAAAATAAAGGTCTCCTAAATTCATTGAGAGCATGTAAAAGGTTAACACTATACTCTAGCAGAAAGCACTCTGTTAAGAAAAAGGAAAAAGAAAGAAAGAAAAAAAAAAAAGAAAAGCAGTAAAGCACAAGAGCTTAAATGCCACATGAATGGAAAGCTTAATACTCTTACCATGACCGTTATCCAAAAATGTTGTAATCATGTAGGCACTACATGGAGACCATGGCTGGCTGCGGTCCAGATTGGAAAGCATAGATGCCATCATGTGGAAATCCCGGCTTACTCCATTAATACCAGCACACTGCTTTGCATCGTCATGAGGCATGTTAAACACGTGGCCTTAGAAAAAAAAAAAAAAAAAAGAAAAAGGAAAGTTTGTGATTTTAGGAAGTCTGTCCTATGCATTACCAATACTATTTTAAAAACTACTCTAGAGCTGCTCCTAGCCTGGTCTTTATATAAGAATCTGAATCTGAATGCTGCCAAATTTTAAGCAGATGACACTGTATCTTCACTCCCCTCGCATGCTTTTTTTCTCCGATCAGTCAAATACACAGCTCTTACAGACAGTGCTGCGCAGACTGGATTTGCTTTCCACGGTTCAACCCTGCTACAAGGCAAAGCTTTGCCTCCTCCCAACTGTGCTGGGGAGCGCAGGGTGCTCCGTGCCCTGCAGGGGCGGGCTGGGCAGCTCTTTGCTTTATGGCATGGAGCTGGCTTCAATTAATCACGTGAAATTGCCTTTCAAAGTTTCAAGTACCTAGTTCGTGGGCTGTTGTAAAGGCAGCCTGTAAACCATCGTCTTCTATGATAGAGCAACTGCGGTTTAGATCACAAACCGTTCCCACATCAGCCATCCCAAGAGTATCACATGTCTTGGCACCGCAGAGGTCCTGTAGAAAAAGGCAGTTTCATTATTAATCAGATCAGAGACTTAACCTTGGCAAGAAACATCCAGCCCTGGCAGTTTGCCTTTACTTATGGAAAGAGCATAAATATTCAGCACTTCACTGGGTATGATGGCAAAAATCTGTCTTTGGAACATACACAAAGATTACACGTAGAACTAAAATGCATAATTTCCATACTAAATCTGCTAAAAATACATGAGGCAGAAATACGTTGCACGTACTGTGAGTTTCACCTGAGATGGCGCAAACAGTAAAATAAACGACTAAATAAAAAGCGGTTCCTTTCATTTTTAGCCTACTTTGCTGAAGCTGTGATGACACAAGACTGCCTCTGAACACTTTTTCGGAGGGTCTCCTGGCAGAGGGGGCCTCTGGGGGTAGGAAGCAACGGACGCGGAGATGGATTTGACCTCAGTGTACCTCACCTGCCTGGTGAAGAGGATTGCCGTGTCATAGTGCTCCGCGTGCCGGTCACTGGGCGGGTTGTGCTGCTTCTGCCAGCTGCAGAAGTTTCTCAAAGTCAGAGCTGCGTTGGAAGAGATATCAGGTCCCTTTCGCTCCTCGTAAATGACCATGATTTTCACCACCACGAGGCTGATGGAGTTGCGGATGCTGGGGTGCTTGTACAGCTTGGCCGCCACGGAGAGCAGCGTCAGGAGATAGTGCTTCAGCCCGCTGCCATGGAACTCGGCCATGGACTGGTCGGCTACCAGCATGGTCTCCACATAGCGGGGGCTAGACACAAATCTTTTCTTCCTTCTGCTTCTCATTTCTGCATGGAAAAAAAAAAAAAGAGAGAGGGAGGGAAAGTGCAGGTGAGCACAAGAGAAATGCCACTGCAAGAGACCAAACTCTTGTTTGTCGGAACTCAAAACCCGCTGCCACTCAACATTTGCACCTAACGGCTGTGCCCCACGGCCCCGCGCCCAGCTCCTGTCCCCCGACTTTGGCAACCGCGTCTGAATAACCACGCTAGACAGCCGCCGGGCGGAGGGCTGATACCCGCACCCAGGTGGGAGCACCCCCCGCCGCCCCTCGGGGTGAGGGTGAGGGGGAAGCACCGGCGGGGCACCGCCGTCAGCGCCGTCGGGGCGGGGGCGCAGGGCGAGGCACATCACCCCTCTCCTCCCCTCCCCGTCCCCGCGGAGGGTGGCTCGGCGCCCCGACGGTACCTGCGTGCCCGGCGGGCTCGGGCTCCGGCCCCGCCGCCTCCGCCCCCGCCTCAGCCACGGCGCAGCGGGCGGAGGGGGCGGGCCNNNNGCGGCGGGCGGAGGGGGCGGCCCGGTGGGTCCCGCGGAGGCGGAGAAGGTGGGCGCCGCGGCTGTGCGCGGTGCCGGGGGCCGGCTGGATGAGGTACTGGCGGCCCCGGAGGGAGAAGGCGCCGCGCATCCCCGCGCAGAGGCTGAGGGCGGCGGCGGAGCTGGGGTCCCGGTTGACGGTGCCGGAGTAGAAGCAGCGGGAGAGGTCGTCCTCCGGCGGAGGCGGCGGCCCGCCCAGGTACTGCAGGGTGAAGTCCGGGGCCAGGAAGCTGCTGTCGGGCTCCAGCTCCAGCGTCAGGCGCTCCCCGAAGGCCTCCAAGCGGAAGCGCTCCCGGCCGGCAGCAGCGCCCAGGCGCCGCGGCAGCACCAGCGCCTGCCGCTCGGCGGGGCGCTCGGCGCTGCACAGCCCCAGCAGCGCCGCCAGCACCAGCACCGGCACCGGCAGGCGCCCCCCGGTCCTCATCGCGGCCGCCGAACTCGGGGCGGGGGAGGCTTGCTGCTGCGGCCGCTGGCTTGACGGAGCCCTTTTTATTTCTTTATTTGTTTATATATATAGGGGTTTTTTGCTTTCAAGTATTGGGGTCTTTTAGTTTCTTTCTGCTGGCGGAGGGGCAGGGAGGGCCGGGCGGGTGCCGGGTCCCGCGGTCACTGCAGAAGCGGCGTCGATTTCCCCATGGCCGGGGCGCGGCGGCAGGGAGCGAGGCTTTGCGAGGGGAGCAGCCGGTCCCCCGCGTCTGTCTCTCCGTCCGTCTGTCCTCTTTCTCTCGTTGCCGTTTCTCCTTCCCCCTGCCTCCTCC
>VXBL01003811.1:422750-493512 GCA_013400195.1 Aramus guarauna
CCATGTGATTTAACGTGATTATCAGTTTCACTGTAATTTCTGCTTTTACATGTGCTAGTTATCAAAGTTGCTGAAAAAGAATAGTGCAAAAAACTTCAGACCTGCCAAATGTTATCCCTAGGTAGCCTATATTGGCCTGTAGGCACTCAAAATGAAGTAATACCAATTCTTTGCGCTTTCCATTAGTAAACTTTTACCAAAATTGGATTCAATGAGAACTTCGTCTACCTCTGGCTGTGTGAGTCAGACATTTTACTATTCAATGCACTGGACTTTGGGGTTCAGGATTTAGATTAGTTCAATTTATAAAGGTAAGGGCAGCCAGGAAGCTTGACTTAGTTTAAAGTCAACATTTGTAGAAATAAGAATCCATTTATTTGGTACTGGTCCTTACTTAGATCACAAAGACATTTTCTGTAGATATTTTGTACTGACTAATGTAATACCACTCCCGTCATTTTAATACAATTACAGGCATTATAATGGACAGTATAATTTCTCTCTTTATCAATTTTTTATTTGGCACAGGTAGGAGCATATGTAATCCAGGTCACCTTACATATTTACTAAAGACCGTGTTATCAACTGTCAAACTATCTTTCACTTGAATTTTTCTTGTGGCTTCTTCATACAAGTTTTTACATCTGGTTTATCTTTTTTGCTCCTGAAATAAGCATGGTAAAAAATATGTTGAGTTTTGTCCATGATAAAATGTTTTCAGCCATTTTATCATTGCGCAGGAGTGGAGGGAAATGAAAAACAGGGAGGGCAAAAGTTAGAGCGTAGGGACTGCAGTCTTAACATTTCCTTACTGTTCGTCAGGCAGCTGTAAGATCCCCCTACTCACCTGTGGCGCTCGGTGTCCTCCTCGTATTATAGCCACGAGTCATAGTCTTCTCCTGACACTAATAGTAGGCCAGATCCAGCAATGAAGATGGTGATGTGGGTCATGCTGGGACTGATGAGGAGCACCTTTTCTTCTGTAGCTGTGTGCGTCCAAAGGAGGAGACAGTGCCCGAACTGGATCAGCTCTGTGGGGAACAGCAGGGCTTGGTCTTGACCAGGAGTTGGCCACCTTCATAACCATATGTATAACTGTCTACTGTAGTATCCCTATCTGATCCAAGACATCAAAGGCTGTTAGCACCTCCCGGCTCTTTGCTGATTGATGTGCTTGTTGGAACCTGTGAGCTAATACATTTTAAATGATATGTTCTAAAGGTAGTGGAGGCAAAACTGTGCATATATTTAATATTAGTATTTCCTGGCTAGTTCAACACCTGGGGATGGCCTAGCATTTAGTTTTATGTTAACCTCTCTGCCCAGCTATTATCAGTCACATACCATAGCAAAAGTCTGTTATCACAGAACAGTAAGTCTGAAGAGGGAGGTTTGCATAAGAATGTGAATTCAGACACAATGTATAACACGTAAATCCACAGCCAAGTGGTTTGAAAGACTATTGAGGTCTGACGTGTATCTCACTTTCTGGTGATAGAAGTATTCCTACTGAAGAATTTGTGTCACCATCTAAATTGCTTGTGAACAGCTGACCTAAATCCAAATTTTCATGGTCAAAACAACTGCTAGTGTCAAATATACAAAAAATATCTCTGGAAAGAAGGGATCAAATAAAAGCAATCAAGCAACACACAACGTTGCATTATAGTATGTCTGCAAAAGTGTTTCAGAAGTTAAATATAACTGTAATGTTGGCTGCAAAGTCCCTCGGCAACTGGCAAGGAGCACATTCATGCATACCCTGAGCTCCATGACATTTTGATATTTTTATCACACTGCGATTTCAACAGATACCACATATTCTCCGTGTACTTTGGACAGAGGATTTCACAAGTATTGAAAGAAGTGTTACAGTTTCCATGAAAGTCTTCATAATGAAAACTCATCACTCTACCTATTAATAATTTTTTACCTTTGAGACATTTGTGTAATGTAGGAGAGAATTACCATCACTTAGCAGATGTGGGCATCTGCCATACTGATTCCCAAAAGATTTCCATCTTGCTAGACAGTGCTCTGCTTCTTGCTCTCCTGGTCTACCTGGCCATGTGCTGGCCCTTCTTTGTGACCAGAGCCTATATAATGCCGATATTCCTTATAAAAAGTGTCAAGAAATTTGAGCATAAACAACAAATTTTCTGTAGAGTTAAATTTCAAGCTGGGCGATTCCCTCACCCTACTTCTAGCACAGCCACTCAAACAATGGTGTCAGCTCGGCAGAGGATGTCATGCGTCGCAGCAAGTAGTGGGAATGGGCAGCTCAGCCTGGCAGGCAGGGGAAGGGTAGGAAACCCTCTGAGCAGATTTTGCTGTCCTACCATTACTGGGTCTCTAACCTCGTTGCAACACTGCTTCCAGACTGAAACTGCCACATACACATCATATTGTACTGAACTCAACCTGCGTGAGGACGTACTAATATGAGGATCCATTTCACTAACCTTTTCTTCTTCACATTCTCCCTGTATCATTTTAATAGCCTAATTTACATGCTTTACCTTATCCATATTTTTGTTTCATCCCCTCTTACCCCACCCTTCCTCCCTGTTATGTTGGATAATCAAGAGTTGGCAGTAAGTGTATTTAAGAAACGGCAAACAACATTAAGGAAAGCGATTAACCACTCTCCACTCCCCAAACAATTTATATACATGTTTAGACTCATCTAATCCATGCTTTGCTAAAAACTGGATTAGATGGGGTTTCCTCTTCATTTGCAGGGATGGGGCTGGCCCTCTTGGTCTGCAGTTCTTGGGGCTCCTTTGGGTCTCAGATTGTTGACTTGTTCTGAGAAGGTTCCACTTTTCCTTCCTCTCCCTTTGCAAAAAGCCTCACCTTTCCTATGGGTGTCTGAAGATGGCCACTGCTGGATAAAAGGCCTTTGTTGTAGCATTTGTGTGAAGGCTTTTTGCCTGGCATAGCTTTTTTCCCCTCTTGAATAACCATGACACCTAGGGAAGAGAGTTAGACTGTCTAACTGTGGTTATAAATTGGTGTATGAGGGGGTTGGTGTGTTGTCTGCTCTCTATTATAGTCCAACACACCCCTTTGAGGTTACCTAAAAACACAGTTTAAAGTACAGGCTTGTATTCATTATCAGGTTCTCCATCACCTATGACAGAGATATTACACTAATCACAATAATCAAGGCAGTGTTCAAAACAATTTTCCCCTTTTTCTTTAGACATGGATCTTGCCTTTCTACACCTTGTGAAATGTTTTTCTGCACTTACTATAATGAAAGGGAATTCCCCAAAGAGCAGTCCCAGGGGTATTTGGTATCCTTTATAAAAGTTAGATATCTTGCATTTTAACATCCAAATATCTTAGATCACCACCACCTGTGCTGATACTAAATAATGCCCAACTTGTGTCACATTGGTGTCTGACATACAGTTAAAACCCTGCTTGGTACAGCCAAGGGTAGATTTTGCTATATGAGCAGGCCAGAAGCCCTCTGCCACCTTTTACAAAGAGTGAAAAAGAAGAATTTTAGTTGTTTCAAATATGTGAACCACCCCTGTGGTCTTCAGTATGCTGAGGACATGATCCTTGAATTAATTGAGGCACTGACTGTGCTTCCTTTGCCTTCTGATAAGTCCTGTCTCTGTGGTTTGACATCTGGATCACTAAGAACAGAGTATCTGTGGACTCTGTGGGACCAGAAGATGCTACTCTTTCTCTCAGTGTTGGCACAGAGGTGGATGTTATGGGAAGTCTTAACCTTTTTTACATGTATTTTAGTACCTACTCCTACATTTTTTCCCTCTATAACTCTGTTTTGATTTTAAGTAAGAGCCTATATTGGTTGAGCAGCCACTAACTTCCATGAGACTTGCATCACAAATGGAAAACAACAGGGATAGTCTCTTCAGCTTACTGTCAGGGTTCTCTTTCTGAAGTCTGAGGCTTCAAACCAACACGCAACAGTAGCCATTCGAGAAGTAAATGGGGAAATGCCTTTATTACTCAAAAAATAGAGTGAAACCTTGGGGAACGAAGGGTACAGACTTGAGCAGCAGTTATCCATTTCTGCATCCAGCAGTTGAATAATATGCCTCAACAGCTCTGAGCTTCCCTCTTCTAAAGAGAGGGCTTTTGATATGTCAATGCAACTTTTTTAAGGCCAAAAGAGTTGATAGTTCCAGCGTTTTCACTGAGCTCGGCACTACCTTCAAGCAATTGTAATGGAGATCGTCTGTTAGCTTCTATCTTGCTGCCAAGCTGGACTTGTATCACAAGTGGAGAAAGTGCTAGCCAGCCAAGCGTGAAATACTCTTGCCTGCATCTCTTTTATTCAGAACTGATGGAAATAACATGTAAGTGAGTAAAAAAATCTCAGCAATACATACCTTAAGAGAGAGAACCTTAAAAGGCAGCTTCACTTAACAGCAAATTTGGGGATTTGCATCAGGATCTTTATTTAGATGCTTTAATCCAGGCATTCATCAGTTTATCCTGTGAGCTAAGCAAATATTTCAGAAATGCTGCAAGAGATTATAATGCAAAGTCACAGTTTTAAGTGCAGTTCTATTTGTTTTTCTTTAACACTTTTGTATACCAAAATAGGGTAAGATGTCTCTGTAGCTTTTGGGAGACCTAGCTGTGCTACATGCTCCTTTTCAGATGAGGAGCAAATCATCTAAGTTTAATTCCAACAAAAGCCACTAATACATAAAGATCAGTTACTGAATCCAGTAGCTGGGTCAACTTCATTTTTTAAAAGCTTGTAGGCGTTCAGGAGCCCTCATTAATTACATCCTAAGCATTATATTTTTGACTCTCTCATTAGGCTTACATGGCTCTCAGATGAGCAATTCACAGTCATTAAGGAGTATGTCCTCAAAAGCCTCTAGCATGTCTTATTGTTATTTGACAGGTAGAAAACTGAGGTACAAAGAGATTCAACAATTTATTAGCAATAAGACAAAATACCTTTTTTATATCAGTGCAATTCACAGACATTTGCAGAATTCTAGCTCTGCCATAACTTGTTTCAGCTGTTTTGGGACAGGGCTCAGAATGTTGCTTGATATGTTCTTGATTTTTGACATTTTTATCCATATTTTGAGCAGAACATGGGATGTCTATCTCTTATTTTTTTCTACTTTAAATCCCCCTTGTTTTCTAATATTAGACTGGAACTTCAGATTGCTGCTTTGCATTTCTTCAATGTAAGGAAAAAAGTAAATGAGAAATCCTTGTTTGCTCTTAGGTACAAGGGTACGTAAGTCAGTAAGACTTGTTTAGGTGTCTTGGGATAGAACAGACACCTAAAAGGTCTCCCTCAGTTCTGGATATATAGAATCACAGAATCACAGAATGGTGGAAGGGACCTCAAAGACCATCTAGTTCCAACCCCCCTGCCATGGGCAGGGACACTCTCCACTAGACCAGGTTGCCCAAAGCCCCATCCAGCCTGGCCTTGAACACTTCCAGGGAGGGGGCATCCACAGCTTCTCTGGGCAACCTGTTCCAGTGCCTCACCACCCTCACAGTAAAGAATTCCTTCCTAGTGTCTAATCGAAATCTACCCTCACTCAGCTTTAAGCCATTACACTTTGTCCTATCACTCCATGCCCTTGTAACCACTCCCTCTCCAGCTTTCCTGTAGACCCACTTCAGGTACTGGAAGGCTGCTATAAGGCCTCCCTGGAGCCTTCTCTTCTCCAGGCTGAACAACCCCAACTCTCTCAGCCTGTCNNNNTGTATTTATGTCAATGTTGACATGTTGTTTTAATCACAAGGTCAGCTGAGCTGGAAGCAAGGCTTCATCATAGATTTTAGCTGAAATATTGCAATGCTTAATATCTCAATTTTATTGATGAAATGAGTAAAATAAAAGCTTGTAAAACTAATCTTAGGCAAAGAACTATAGGGTATTGTGATGGGTTGACCCTGGCTGGCTGCCAGCTGCCCACCCAGCCGCTCCTTCATTTCTCCTCCTCAGCAGAATAAGATAGAAAAGCTTGTGGATTGAGATAAAGGCAGGGAGTTACCAGTTACTGTCATGAACAAACCAGACTTAACTTGGGAAAAATTAACTTAATTTATTGCCATTTAAAATGGAGTAGGATGATGAGAAACACAGACAAAATCTAACCCCTTTTTTCCCTGTACTTTTTTCCCCTAGGCTTAACATCACTTTTTACTTCCCGACTCCTCTGCCTCCCTCTCCAGCAGAGCAGGAGGATTGGGAATGGAGGGTTGTGGTAAATCCATGACAGTTCCTCTTTGCTGGTCCTTCCTCTTCAGATACTGTCCCTGCTCTAGTGTGGGACCTCTCCATGAGCTGCAGTCCTTCAGAGCAAACCTGCTCCAGCATGGTCTCTCCATGGGCCGCAGGGGTTTCCTGCTGGGCACCTGGAGCACCTCCTCCCCCTCTCCCCTCGGGGCTCGCAGGGCAGTTTCTCACACTTTTCCCCTCAGCCCTGGCTGCCGGGCAGCACTTTGCCCTTTCTTACCCCGGCTTTCCCTGAGGCGCCGCCATGGTGGCTGCGGGGCCCAGCCCTGCCCTGCGGTGGGTGGGTTGGAGCCGGCTGGAACCGGCTGTGTCCGGCACCGGGCAGCCCCGGCCCCTCCTCACACAGGGCCCTGCAGCCCCTGGGGACCCGCATCAGGTACAGGTAGTCAGATTAAAAACTCTGGAGAAAGGCGATAAAGCATGATATCGTGTAGTTTTCACTAACTCATTGCCTTTTTGCCTGACCACTGTCGCTGTCACCTGCTGCCCTTCCCCTTTGCCTTTTCCCTCTGACAAGTCCCCTTCTAGCCCGGGGTGTCAGGGAGGGGCAGCGGTAGCAGGGAGAAGGATCACTGCAGTGGTGTCATGTTTGCCGCTGTCGCAGAGACTAATATCCTCAGCTTTTCTCATCTGTCTATTCACAGTGTAAGACTTTCCCAAGCCATGCAAAAATCTAATACCAGCCTCTCTTTTCAGGAATTAAATGCTTGATGAAATAGATTAAACAATTTTTACTAGGCTTGGGTTGATGATTTCCCCCTCTTGTCTGTCCCGTGCTGACCCCTCCTCTGCTCCTCTCTGAGGAGGGCAGGCAAGGTGAGGTGGCCTCTTGCTGCCCTCTGCTTCCCTCCATGCAGATGCACCTGCGGCTTTCTGCCATCAAGGGGCTGGATCAGACCGGTAGCCATCAGCAGGAAGAGAGTAAGCACAGGGGCAGCGTGGGCCTCCCTTTGCTGCTCCTTCCACTTTTTGGAAGGTTTTCAATGTCTGTCATAGTTCACTGCAGAGTCGTGCTTGCTATCTCCCCGGCTGATCTGGAGCAGCTCATGTGAGCCACTCCTCTGGCATATAATCTTGCTTGCACAACTCCATATTAAGTCTATTAATACACTTTGCCCACATGAGCAACTCTTGTTGCAGCAATGTTAACACGTAGCTCAATCACATAATGTTAACAAAGAGAACTGGAGCAGACACGTAGATCCCAATCCTGGAAATATTTATAGTTAAGCTTAACTTCTAGCATCTTACTAACCCCTTGAGTGCTCGCAGGATTGAAAACTTAATAAAATGTTGGCTAAAATATTCTGTTTACAAATGATATCATGAGGAAGCATGTGCAATGGCTTATACAAAAAAAGAAGTTTTTAAAACAAAACACCCTTCTATCCATCCTCTGTGTCAGTTTGTATCATAGACACTATAAGAGAGCATGGCAAGAAATAAATAGACACTAGTAAACCAATACCCAGATTTGTATTTTCACTCATTATCAGCAGGTCTTTCGAAAAAAACATCATTCCTGCTTAAGACCAAACACCAAAAAGCCAGTCAAAACTTTCTTTTTTAACTTCCGTTTACCATCGCTAATTTTCTCCTCTTGGCTTTAATATGCAAACCCTTATGCAAAGCCTTGGCTGGTGTGGTGTTCATAGACTCTTTGATTTCCAGTGGGTATAAAGCTAAGCACGTGAACACATGTTTGCAAGAGAGGCTTGGGACCCATGCTGATGTGCTGCCTTCACTGTGCCACCAACTTTTTTTTTGCATAGAGTGGCATGAGATATGTTATTGTTTTGAGTGATAGCTAAAATTGGGAATGATGGGAAGTTCATGAAAACTTTTCGCTCAGTCTTATTTCCATAAATGTCATGGGGAAGTCACAGCATATTTGACTGAATGGTTCAGATTGCCAAATGCATGCTTGAAACTTAAAAGCTCTACTTAAGGCAAAAGCAGAGGTTCGGGTGTATGATTAAGTTGATCAAGAGAAAAAAAATCACAGGTTCTGAAATGTCTTGAGTCTTCTAGGAATATGTGGGCCTAAGAACAGAAGGATGGGGTAAAGTAAGAGCAGGGAAAGCTTTTACCGATATTATTATATCTACCAATTAAACTCAGTATTTCAACTCATTCTCTTATTGTCGAGTTCCACCTTCTGTTTATTTAGAGGATTATAAGTTTTAATTCAAAATGTGTTTAAATATGTCATTAAAATATTGCAGACAGAAAAATGCGTAACAGTTTCACATGGAATAATTTTTTTTAGGAGAATAATTAATTTTATTGCCTGCCCAAAATCAGCTGTCATTTCTGATCATAAGCCAGGCATAACTGGAAGGCAGGCGTCATATACCATTACCCGCTGGCAATGCCCTCTCCTGTTGTGAAAGAGACCTGAATCTGATGCCTAGTTTGGCCATCCGCTCCCTAGGATCCACGGGGAGTACAGCTGAGGCAACCCCAAATTCTTTGGGTTGCAGTTGCCTCTGCCTGCCTCAGCTGCATGCTGAAGCCTGGGCAGAGGGACATCTGAGTGCCCCTTGCAAAATGCAAGTGGGTGAAGAGGCACAAGAGTGTCCTCCAGCTGCTTGTGGCCGATCCAGGCCGATCCAGGCTTTTTTGGGCTCGGTAGAGCTGCTGGCCGAAGTCATGTGGCCACTGATGGGCTGCTCTTCACCCTGCAAGAGCAGGGTGGCCCTGGGCTGGTCCAGGACAGCCCAGGATAATCGCCTGGGAGTTAATGAGGGACACGGACTGGAAGAGACTTTCTGGGCTATGGAGACTGACATCCCAAGGGGAAGCATGGTCTGGCTGCATATTATGCAAAATTATTATTATTCAAAGGCATAAACGAAAGCAGCCAGGGAATCCCCTTCCCTGAGACCTCCAAGGTACCGTAGGAGGGCTCCTCTGAGCTTGTGCTTGTTATTACACTTACAAAGTAGAAAAGCACAATTCCTAATCAGCTGGAAAGAAGAAAATCAATGTTATTCTGTGCTGCTTCTCTCAACATTTTCTTTCCTGATTATTTAAAAATCTCACAGGTTGTTGCTCAATAACATTCACGAACTGGGCGTAGTATAAAAACCCAGGCTACAGGGCAAATATACACAGTGGTCACATGTAACACACCTTTTAAAACCAAAGCATCATCAGGTGTTTTAGCAAACAGAGAGGTAAAAAAATTCTGCTTTATAAATCCATACATTCATATAATTCTGGTGATGCCAACTGAGCTGTCATTGCTTTATATGGTAAATATATGAGCTAAAATAGGTTCTGCAAAGAAATTGCTAGTAAGACAAAAAAGTGAAACCAAATTTAACTGAGAGCACCCTGCCAGCTTTATTAATGTGGATTTCAAAGCTCTCCAAGAAAAATGTTCTCTTTTTACCTTTTCAAAAGAATTCAAACTCAAACATAGTTCGGAAACAAGCTGAAAAACTATAAACGCTCAAGCTATGACATAAGACACTAAAAGCTCAGAAACTGTAAGAAGTGACAACATTAACTTGTGCTGTTTGTTTCAGGGAGGGCAGAAAAGCAGAAGTCAATTAAGGTGAGGACATCCGATGCTAAAACCGCCAGCATTTGTTGTTTTATGTTAATCTCTGTAGCCCCAATCCCACAGTATTTTTCGCATATCAGCAGACAGCTGCACTTGAACAGAGGCCCATTGACTTCATGTCATTTGAGCATCTTTTTTGCGTTCGAGAGCTTTGATCTCTGTGGCGGGGAGTCTTTTCTTAGCTTCTGTCTACAGCAGCATCCTGACACGTACCCATTGCTTTCTTAGCTCAGTGCAATTCTCCTTGACTACTGCAACGCTACAAAAACTATGGCAGTATGTTGTGTGCTATTTTAACTCCCATTAGATCATTTGATTGTGCAGTTATGATGTGAGAAGTACCAAAAGCTTTAGCTGTGAGAAATACATGTGGTGGTTGTCCACAAGCCAGACATTTAATTATTAGTGCCAATGAAAAGAGACCAGTTTATTGATGTTGGAGACCGCTGCGTCCCTAGCCTATGTGGCCTCTCACGGGTGCAGTTTCATGATAAGGCCTGCTGTAGGTGCACATGGGTAGACCTGCTTTCCAACAGGAGTGATAGAGACACAGGACGCAACAGCTGTAAAACTGAACTTGATGAATTTCTGAACTGACTTAAACCTATCTATCTCCTACCACAGCAGAGGAAGGGATATACCGATGAAGTAAGTACCTTCCAGACTCATGTCCCTAAAATGCTACAAACCATACATGCATAAACTCCTATCTTGGGCTTATTTCAACATCCAAACAAGTTTGTGAGCAGTGTTTGATTATCCAAGAGCAAGGGAATTCAAACCTTCTGACACCTCCAAAAAGCCTCCAACAAGCATTTGGACTAGGAAACGGTGCCTGGGGAACATTTCCACACAGAGATAAGTTTAATTGCAGACATCAGCATTTTGTTGGGGAGGCTGCCTTGTCCAAAATTTTGCTGTGTGTGCGCGTATGTCATTTCAACCCTAACAGCTAGCAAAAAAGGATCAGCTGGTGCTCTAGACTCCAAGGCCAAATGCTGTAAATATCTACAATAAATGCCGTTCCACAGATGAGTAATTCCTTTGGCTCTGTCTGTGCTGTCTCCGGGACAATGAGTCAGGGTGCACAGTACAAACCTTGACCTGCTTTTTGTGGGCTTACATTGCTGGTAAGGGGATATCCACAGCCCAGCTACCTCCAAGCCCGGTGCTCATCCTATCTCACGTGAAATCAGGCTTTGCTATGGGAAGTAGCTTGTTTGTCCTAGGGTAGAATGGGATAAGGGGTAGAAAGACCTGCCATCTCATTAATGGAAAAGGAAATCTTGCTGAAAGCATAACCTACTTCACTACACTGAGTTTGTTCTTGACTAAAATGAAACCAGTTGACCACCAACCTTTTCAAAGGGACATTGTCAGCTATTTTAGACCATCTGTGGAAAAGGCAGGGGTTTATGGCTAGATTTTGTTGTTAGTTACTATGTACCAGGTGCCATGGGTGCAATATTTCATGTACGCTTTTAATTCCGTAGGATCAATGTAGGTGTTAAGTTGGATTTTTGGATGCTTAGGGGTTTTTTTGTTTTGTTTTTGAGATATGATCTGTTTTTGGACTTAACAAGGAATACGGAATGAAGAGAGAATATAAACAATTAATTTAGAGAGTTTACTGTTGGTCTTCTGTTAGGAGTCAGAAGAAAGAGATTTGGTGATATAGGGTGTGACTGGGATACATAGATAATTATCTTATAAAATAGCATGAGCATTGGTCAAAGTTGGAAAAAAACCAGTGTTTCTAAATAGGAAAATATTTTGCTGCTGGGGATTTGGGGATTTGTGTGCTAAGAAAGGGCTGAGGGGTTTCTTTATGCAGCATGGAAATACTCTCAGCAATTCATCCTCACATTGAGTTTGTCATCTGACTACTGCCACTCAGCTACGTACAGTCTTCACTTAACTGTGGTGGTGGGGACGTCTGGAAGCGTTTTGATGCTGAGAGGAAGACGCATACTTTTTTAAAAAAAATCCCCTGAAAAATGATAGTAAAAAAAAAGCAGCAGACATGAGCTGTTACATAGGTGTCTGCTGCCTATCAAGGTAATTTCCAGTTATCATTAACTGAACAGTGTAAGCAAAGGGTGAAATTTGATTTATGTTACGAGGGTACACATATACACCCGCATCACAGGAGTGCCCTAAAGGAGCTTGTAGAAACTGCAGTATCTGTCCTGTTTCAAAGAGCTACTGCGGGCAAGGCTCCTATGACCCATTTTCCCTTCAATTCCAAAAGTTGGTACAAGATCGATACAGGCACTTTCCACCCCCAGCAGCTTGACAACAGCCTCGTGCCAAGCAAGAGTGGCCTAAGTGTGGATTTTCTCACTCAGCTGTCGAGGATCAGTCTGCCTCTGGGGTGTAATTACACCTGCTGTCACCGGTTGTACCGCCTTGTCGTCATTTCATCGATTCTGCCAGATTGGTCCCACAGAGGCAAATAGCGTCCCTGCTCCCGGACGTCCACCAGCGCAGCCTGAAACCAGCGCAGCCCCCTCCATCTCCGCCCATTTGTTCTTTAGAGAGCTCATGCACATTAGAAAGCAAAATCTTACGCAGAGCTGTAATCTAGGATAAACCCCCCAAATTCTCTAGAAACAAGTTTAGGGAACGAGTAACACATGGCTTCCTAGCCACGTGAATGACGGCAAACGTGTAATGGATTTGATTAAGCTGCTCTGTAGTATTAGGACCACCCAAAAGATGGCACTAAACAACCTTTAGTCCCACACACATATACACACACTTGAAATTTGCTTTAATAGTCAAAGATACAGTTCACTAGCTTAATTCTGTAGTTTTGTGTGCAGAAGTAGAAGTCACCTTAGAGAATTCTATGTCAGACCAACAGGAAAATTGAGGACAGACACTTTTATAGAAGCAGATAAACTTTGTAGTGTAAATATTACTTTTTCAGACCCACATGAAAGCATTCATATTTTTGTAAACATGACAATGTGACATTTGGTGAGCAGCGCAAATGTGTTAGAATTACTCGGAAGTTAGGCACTGCACTTAAAATATCTATTTATTCAGGAGCTACTGATGCCATTGCCGTATATTGACCTTTGTAAATCTGTGGTTATTGGGCCAGAAGTGCTTTTATTTATGTGAGTGCAATGTGGAGTCATTCCACCAATGCCCACAGAGCTGCTGGAATGACATGTGTTAGCAAGGGGAAGCTCTGCCCTGTAGTGACTACCTTTTTTAATAAGTAGGGGCGCTTATTTTTATTTTTAAATTAGCTTAGTTGGTCTGCGATGGGAAGAATAAGACACGTTCCTACTAGTGATCTTCCGTTTTATGACGGAATAGGTGAAAGGGGAAAAAATTCCCTTCGTATTTATAACCTCTAAAAACTCAGTCATGGGATCTACTTTCTAATAAACCCTAAAGATGAGAGTATTCAGAAACAGTGCTGGAGGAGGAATCCTCACATCCTGAAGGAGTAATTTTTTTCTATGACTTCAGTTTCGTGATTTTAATCAAATCCCACGTTAATAATAAACAACACAAATGAAAGAATACCACCTTTGCTTAGAGCAGAAATCATTTGGGTACCAGAAGGACTTGAGACACCTGATGCCTTCCACAAATATTTGATTCCCCTGTATTGTGAGGCTTCTTTTTTTGAATGTGGTTGCCTGTTAATCTACAGTTAAAGTAGAAGGATAAAAAGAAACTTCCTAGGAACTGGGAGAGATGTAGTGGGAATCGAGCAGTGTAAAGTCTGCCTGGATACAAAAGCTTCTTTTACCACTTTCTCCAAAGCTTGTCCCTTCGAGGAGTCTAGTATTTTGCTCACTTCTGCCTTTCCTACTGCCACAGCTAGCATGGATGCATATGGAGTGCTGAGCTCTCTGTAGCTCTAGGCACTCATGAAATTAAAGGCATTTAAATAAACTGTATCGGCTCAGAAAAGGGAGTCGAAGTTTTACATTTGGGGAGTTGTTTTTATTTTCTTTTTTTTTTTTCTTTTTTTTTTTTTTGATGAAATTGGCAGGGCATTTGGCTCATATAATAATTTGGTTATAATATGGTTATATTGTAAGCACTATTTGGTTATAACTGAAAAAAGAAACTTGGATGTTGATGTTTTCTTCAGAGAATGAGCTGGAGCATATTCAAGAGAATTTAGTGGCACCTGTGGAAAAAATTGTGCACAGACATGGAAGCACTAGCTGGCTTGATTACATTTATTCACCATGGGGTAAAGAAACCAAAAAAGAAGAGACAATGGAAGTACACACACAATGAATGGGTGAGGAGCTGGGTTCTCTTTGTGCTCGTAGCACAGCAACAAGATCTACTCACTGAGAGATTCTGCACGGAGCATAGCATTGAAAGCCACCATATATTTCACATTTACATATTGGATCTCATTGTCACAGCTTGTTGAAGCTAAAGACTTACCTATATTAGATATGTAACAGAGATACTATATTGTAATAATCAGTACTAATATATAAATCAATAATTAACTTGAAAAGCTCTGTAGTAATATACAATTTTAATATTGTATATCAAGACTAAGGGAAACAAATACTTTCACATCTCTCCAAGGCCTTCATAATTTGATTTTAAACAACTTCATATTAGTAAAAAATCCTGCAAATAAGTCTTAGCAGAAAAATTAGATCACGCCACAGGAATATATTTTGGGCGGCAGGAGGGGAGCAAAGTATTTTTATGACAATCATTGCAATATGTATAACCTTCGCATTCTGAGGGTTTTGATTTCACTGCACTTATTTTCTGTACAAAGAGGACGTGTAGTTTCTTATACAAGCTTAAAGATAACTTTGCAATGAAGTATAAGAGCTGGAGGATGTAAGGGGAGGGATGATAGGGAGGGAGAGAGTCTGAACTGGAACATTACTAATTCTCACAATGGTAACTCAGTGAAAAAAAATGCTGCAGGACAAACCTGCCTTCATCCAGTCAATTTTTGGAAAGAATTATAGCCATTTGGAACTGAGTTTTTACTTGAAAATTCTTTGGAAACAGGATACTGCTCCCAAGCACTTTCAGCCCTTTTGAGACCTGGAATGAGATTCATCTCACTCAGCTTCAGACATCTGCACTGTAGCTCTCTACATCTGAACCCCGTGTCCCTTTGTCACTGGAAAGAAATACACATTTGTAATCTGCGATTCATCTAAGCTATTATGGACGTCTTCTGTACGGTGAAATGAATAGCATGTGTGAAGTGCCCATTTTCTCTCTGTTGAATCTCAAAGGCACCTATAAAGGCTGTTTCAGATGCAGATTTGAAAGCCCATGAGAGAAAAGCCCTCCCCAGTGTCAAAACTTTTTTTTTTTTAAATTTTTGAAAGACGATGAAACAGTTACTACAGTTTTATGTATTTAGACTTAAAAAAAATTAATAAGAGGAAGAGTGTAATGCACTCTTGGCAGACAACATGCCACTGGAATAATTTATGACAGCAGTGTTTTTCTTCATGGACCAACTTGCATAGAAGTCAACCGTTGTACCATAAAGCAGTCTGTAGAGCAGTCTGAGGCCAGGGGTGGATCTGGTCAAAGGGGGAAGCCATCTCCACATCTAATAACCTCCACGCTCTCTAACCCCTTTCTAGTCAATGGAGAGAAACAAGAGCCTGTGGGACACAGCTCATTTTAAGGTCAATGGCCAAAAATGGTACAAGTCTTGTACCTTTCAAGTGCCTACTTTTCTCTGTCAATTAGCAAAGGTGCCTGGGGTGACTAATTAAGGGCACTTCAAAAGTTCCTGTAGGCAGGACCAGTGCTCCTGTCTGCAGTGGGGAACTGCTTCTATGGATGCAGCTGCAAGAGGGGACTTGAGTGAAAAAAATAACTGAGAACGCCAACCTGATGCTGAAAGCAGCTGTAAAAAATCCTGGTAAAAGAGGAACAGTTGTTTTATATCGCTATTTTGGAGCCTAGAAGTCCACAGTACGTTCCTGGCTGTGCTTCTGCTCACTGTGTGACTTAAAACAGGATAATTATGACTTTCATGTCTTCCAGTTGCTTCAGCTGGGAAACAGGGGTAAGGGTATCTTCTAGTGCCTCTTTGTTTGTCACCACTTCATTTGACCTGTGTAAGCATAGGCAAATTTTGAAATCTTGCAGCTCAACTTCACTGTTAGGGGAAACTTGGGGATATTTGATTAGGATTATGCCTCAAAAGGCAACACTTTCTTTTAGCTAGCTTAGTCCTGGATCAAGCCAACATAACTTGTTTGGGAGAAAATCCAAGCAATTAATTAATCAGTGAATCCTCAGAGATACAAACTTCATTTTGTTCTGTGACATCATATGTACACACTTTGCCTTTGCTTCTCATTTCTTTTCATTCTCCTGTTGCTGCCACGCATGCTGGCTCAAGTTTAGGAACTGGAGACAAAAGCAGGGAGCAGACATCCCTGTTGACGTACAGCCTTCCTCTTTTTTTTTTGGAACTACTCCACAGAGAAGGCTCGTGTAACTCCACCATTAGGCACACAACTCACTTGCACACTAAGAACTTGCGTAAGGAGGCCACTCGATAACTCCTGCCATTAAGCTAACCAGGGGGGAGGGATTTTCAACTACTCTGAAGTCCGGTTGCAATGGTTCTCTATGTTTATTGTATAAAAGAAGCTAAAATGCCTAACAGCTACATAATACATCGCTTGCACGGAGGCAGTGAAAATCATTTTGAAGGCAAAAATCTCGGTAAGGTAGGTACTTCATGGGGAGGAAAAGGGTTTTAATCAGTGAGAACTGCATTAACACAGAATACTAGGCAATGCGGTCCCATTGCTGAGCTTGGAAGAAAACCATAGTAATATTGGCATCACAATTTTGGATTGAGCCTGTGTGTCTGCTGTTACTTTTCCCTCCCTTCTATTTTTCATAATTCCAGTCTTGTGTACTGTATATGCTTTTGGGTGCTTACACTGTCCACACCATGTTTCTGCAATTTGTTTGCAAAATATCTTGTAGGCTGAAGCTACTGTGGTGGAAATTATTAATGATCACAATGTGTGCAGTGCCTAATTGCTTCTGGAACTCGAGCCTTATCTTCTCACACGCAGCCAAAAATCTCAAAGTGACTTGTATAATGATGGTTGTGTTGCATTTTAATAAAACTTCCAAATTCAGTCTATAAGAGCATTTTTTCATCTCATCATTATCGCTGTTCTTGATTCATTCCATTTTTTGACATTCTTGTACGTTTGTATTCATTCCCTATACAGGGACTTGGAAGAACAGCACATTAAACTGTTTGCTCAAGTGGTCTGTTACAATGTTTTCTCATAATAAGAGAGCATGAAATCATCCAACTATCTGCTGGAAAATGTACTAATTATTTTCTGAGTGGGTAAAAGGTCACATCCAGTAGGGCAAGGGAAAGACAAGCAAGCTCCACATAACTGTGCATTGGAATTTTGCCTAGGGAGGGAAAATAATATTTATAAATACAGTCCATAAAAATAATTGTAAAGCTTTTCTAAAAGCTTTACCGTGTTGTCGAACAGGAAATTTAAGAATTATTTTGTGTCAAGATCAGAAAGGCCTGCTCACAGAAGCAGAGTTTTGGTACTAGCAAAGAATTGGAACATTTTATTTGCAAATTCATAAAGCAAACTTTGATCATCATGCAGGAAATACACCAGACTTAAGAAATCTTGCCACTGATCTCTATGGTAGAATAGAACCAAGAGAGAAGGGGAAAAAACTCACCAATTCTTTAATTACTATTATGCCAAGACTTTTAAGAGAGTTTAAATCCCAAATGTGCATTCTAAGAAAAGAAAACATTTTCCTTCTTTGAACAGCCCTGGGGGGGGTGGGGGTGGCTGGCTTTTTCTCCTTGCCCCTGCCCAAGATTTTTTTTTTTTTTCCTTGCATGTACGTGTAAAAATACAAAGTAATTTGTAAGAAGTTCACTTAATTCCTCACTCTCGGCTCACATTTGTTACAGATTTGTTTGGCTTCCAGTTTGCCAGAAGGGAAGGGAAGAGTGTGCTCCAGCCAGGGAATGCTGCTGTCCACTGAAAAATGTGTTTGGATGGAGGAGCTCTTTTTCATGGATGGATTGTGGCTTTTGGCAGCAGAGGTGGCAGGAAGAAGTTGCCATAACTACTATACCATTAAAAAGAAAAAAAAAAACAAAACTTTAAATAAAGAGATGTTTTAAAAATTATACTTTTATTAATGATCCTGGTAGAATCAATCAGTTCAATACGATGGGTGACAGTATACTGAATGTGGTCTCTTGGGTATATGCTAAGGATATGCTTTTAGGGCTATACTCAGGCACTGGCTTGTAAGGTGCGTAGGGGAGGAAAATATGTAGACAGCCAGAGAACCGAACATAATCTGCCTTGCGTGGGATTGCAGGGCTTGGCTAGAATCACACTATGGTGTTAAATAGCAGACGAAAAAAATAATAATATATGTTTTTCAAAAACTTTAAGGATGAGATTTACAAATTCACTGAAATGATATAGAAACATGAGTTACATTTTAAGTCAACACTAAGGACTCTGCCTTAAGTGTAGACATAGTTTAATATTTATCTATATTCGAGTGACAGATACTAGTCAGATAGAAAGCCCAGATATAGTTGGTTAACACTGAATACTACTGGAGTAGACTCAGGGATGGTTTATACTGGGTGAAACCCAGCCGAAGGTTTTTCATCCTCAACATTACACCACACATTATTGTCACTGGCAAATTGCTTTGGCATTTTTTTTGTGTGCTGTTGGAATCAGAAAACATTTCACACTGCTAAAATAACCTCTGTCTATTACTGTATGGATACCAACGTAGTTTTTGTAGTCCTCTAGCTACAGTGCTTTGGGACATGTCGCAAATGACCGAGCTATTTATTTACTCACGGGACCGTTACTGAATTAGTCAGGTGAATTGGACTGATAACCCTGCTAAAACACTGGCTCCCAGGCAGGCTTTATCCCTTCATTCTTACAAATTTCTGGGGTCAGCATCTATGAGACTGTCTCTCAACAAACCTTTACAACCCATGGTCATGGTGCACCTTCAGCTGGGACCCACGGAGAGGAGAAGTGTTCCCACGTTCCTGTTTTCTTCAACCAGCACCTTTCTCCTGTGTCACAACACCAGGAGCCCCTGTGGTATTTGTTACTCAAGCTTAAGTCTAAATCCCTTGTCTGCAAAGTGCGTTTCCTATGGTACATCTTGCTGGCCTGAGCACGTATGTCAAAGAAACTTTCTGGTCTACCGACTAACCCTTTGCTTTAAAAGCAAGTGTTACATTACGAACTGCATTAGGAATGATTGATTCTCTTCCACCCCTTTGTGAGTTGTAATGTATATCACAGCTACAATTGCTTCCATGCACAAGTAGGAACCTCTTGGCATATCTAATTAAATAAATCCACTAAGACTTTATGTCAAGCTTTAAAAAGGCTTTAAATGATAAGCTCAACTGGGCTACAGTCTGCGGGTTTTTTAAGTAACAATATCCACAGTATTCACAATTCTCAGTATCCAATATCCACATAAATAATCGGGATATGAAGTCTTCAGCTACTACTTCTAATGGAAATCCGTATTTATCAAATAATTTATCAAATAAAATTTTTTGTTCCATACATTTATTTGATAAGTTTAATCTTGTATGAAATTATCCTAAACTCTCTGAGCTCCCTTCTTAATTAATTCTTGTCCCTCACTGTATCTAAATGAAAAGTAAAGCATTTTTTCATCTATCAATACTCCATTCTCTTATTTTAGCTGTTGTGCTTTATATTTTTAAGTCTACCCCAATACATGGATTTCTACGAGATCTAAATTAACTCCCCAAGTTTTCCAAAGTTTTTGGACGCTGCCTGGTTATGTCTTACATCCAGAATCAAGACAGAAGAGATACTACTCATAGATACTATTCCTTCTTGGACCTTTCTCCCCTCCCTCTTTTTTTTTTTTTTTTTTTTTTTTTTTTTTTTTTCATGGTATACAGATATTCAGGCAACCTAAAAGTCAACCATGTGAAAAACATATTAGTATTACATTTAGTTTCTCTTTTCACNTTTTTGCTATTTCTTTCCCCCCCCCCCCCTCAATCTACTAGGTCTTTAACCTCCTTTTTTACATATTTCTAGAAACCTGACTAGCTCTGAAAACAAACCAGGTGATGATTTAAATAAACATTATGAATGCGGCCAAGGGAGATGGCTCCTGGGGTAGAAGGTGGAGGCTCTGGGGAAGAGGAGATCCTGGAAAGGTCTTCAGCAGGCTGAGGCAGGCAGAGACCTTTGGGAGGCAAAGCTGTTCCACAGTTCCCTCACAAATTGTGTTTGGTTCTGGCTCTGGCTCTGCCTTGCCTTAAGAAACTATTTTTGGGGGAAAAAAAAAAAAAGCCAAAAATACGCAATGAACTCACCCCAAAATAATAATTATTCCGATGGAGAGGGAAACACAACATCCTTTGGTTCTCTCTCCTCTCCCCTGAAGGGAAAGTTCTTTCATGTATAATACCTATACAATCCTTCAGTTCACCATTTCGTTTCAGCCCGATGAAGGGCTGGCGGTCTGATGGCGATTTCCTGCCTACACGAAGAGGCCGAGGTTTGCACAGCGAAGCCCCGCGACTTCCCTTCTCCCTTTGAAGTGGAGCTGAAGAGCATTACAGTGTGCCTGAACGGCCGAGAGCCTGACTGTGTCTTTTGGCATTCGAATGCCAGACTGGTTGGTAATTTCCCCTTAAATCCTTTCATAGCTCAAATTCCTGTCAAAAGAACCTATATCCCCGTAGCCGCTGGTTTACCGTATGGAGTCTGTCTCTGCCATCTGCGGCGGCTCTGCCATTCGGCTTGCCCCTCAGAAGCAATGCCATTTCACGTGCTTTCATTCGGTCGCGCGCAGCATATTCTTAAGATGAAATATTATATTTAAAATGAAATATTGGCCGAAACCCCTCTGGATGGCTGTCAGATCTTAACATGCCACATAAATATCAGTGTGAAAACATTCCTCCCAGCCCACACAGAATGCATCTAATGCTGTTTTTTCTGGACAAAACCAGCCCTAGTACAGCGAGGTCCTTCAGCAAAGGACCACTTCCAGTGGGCAGGGCCCTGTCTTAAACTGACCACTTTAAAGTGCTCTGAAAGTTTCCAGTATAATTTTCGTTACCCTTTAGTTACAGACCACCTTTACTAGGTAACTAAGCTTGTTTGCCAACCGGTTGGGTAGCTGCCATCTAAGCAATTGCCTCGGTGGCCTGCTGCCAGCTTTCAACTATTTCAAGATGTGGGTTACCTGATGCTCTCAGGCACCACGGGACAGTAGCGATGTTCACTGCGCCGTCCTGCTTACCAAGCAGATGTTTCTCGGTGGTACCTTCATGGCTCTATGGCTGCACGGGCTCGGTTTCCAACGGGCCTCTCTGCTGGAGTGCTAGTCGAGGGCAATTTGAGCATTTTTTTCTGCAAGGTCTCAGTGCCTCCAGAGCAAAAAAATGTAAAATCCGTTTTGAATGCACTCTCTCAAAATAACACCACAAATGTGCAAGGGGAGAAAAAAGGCGACTAGCAGAGCTGGTGCTATAAAAAGAATTAATTTCTGATGCACACCTGTGCAAAGCGCTCAGATGAGCTAGAGATAGGCATGTCCTTGCACATACGTGAGATCTGAAGGTTCAGCCAGCTTCACCCCTCGAGACAGTCTGAGAGTCGATGCCAGCACGGCTCTCATGCCGGGCTCACCCCCCGGCCCTCCTCTTCTCCTGGCAGCAGTCACGACTTACTGGGAAGCGTTGCTACAAACACGAGTCTCTTTAGCAGAAGTCAGGCTTATGCAGTTCAAGACGTGTGGGAGGGTTTGGCTTTAATTCTACAGATTCGGGTCCTTTAGGTAAAGTCTCACTGAAGCAATAGATGGAAGAAATAAAATAAAGACACACCACTGAACCAAATTACAGGTAGGCAAAAATATATGCTTACAAACTTCCTGTGGCAAAATGCATTAAAACTAATAAAGATTGCAGAATGCAATGCATCTGCAATTACATCTGCAACAACATTGCCTTCTGAGGCACCCCTCTCTCCCCCATACCTAAATGCGTCCTCCAGAATTTCATCCAACTATCCTGTCTTACTTATTTGTTTAGCCACACTTGGAGCAGTGAGACTATGGTGGCAATGGCCATTTTAATAAGCTCAATCTTGGGTTGCACATGATTACTACACCAAAGCTTTCTTGAGCAGCTGCTTGTCCGTGCGCTTTCACTTAGACAGACTTTCCCAGAATAATCAAGGGAGAGCAAAGAGATTGCCCCCCTGGTCCTGCAAGCATGGAAAATAATAATTTTTCCTTGGCTTTTATTAAATTATTTTTCCCACACGCTTTCTCTTCAACCCTCTCCTTGGGTCAGCTTAGAATGCTGAGTGGTCTAAGTATGATGAATTTATTACTTTAGGCTTTGTAGAGTGCACCATAAGGAGAGTGAGGTAACGGTGTAAGCAATGTGGAAAGACTGGAACATTTTCTAGTTTAATTATTGGATATATTCTGAGGTTTCCAAAACTTGTGGGCTTGGTTTTTTTTTTTTTTTTTTTTTTTTTTTTTTTTAAAGGGTCGGTTTGGCTAGAGGATTGAAATTGAATCGCATCCATCTTGCATCTCCACTTAAAAATGAGATTTGGGTGTACAAGTTCAGAGTCTTGGGAATAGAAGTCTCTCTCCTTACATGTATAGTTTGTGAAGAGGTGAAATGTCACATTATGAAGAGATGGAAAATACATTAAGAGAGAATGAGTTCATCTTCCTGATATAGAACAGTCCCTGCACAGTAATGGGATTATGACAGCATTGGACATTTGAGAAAGTCTATACTGCTGTCTCTGCTCTATCTGATTTGTATATGAATAGATTTCCGTTCCCAGTAATGGCGCTCTCTGAGCTACTGCAAACTTTAAAATGGGAAATAAAAATGGAATTTTGTGAAGATAGGACCTGCCATAATCACTCAGTGACACTGCAGCTTGCTATGCAGACAAAAAAACTACAGAGGAGGTTCTGAAGTATCTCTGAGGTGGTCACACCTCTGGAGTTCTCTAAGAGACAAAAGATAGACAAGTAGAGGACAAAGCGGTGGCATAGTTTGCATGTCTGCTAGTTCTACCTGCAGGTGGGCAGGAGGAGACAAGGAGCGGGTGGAGGTTTTGCTCTGCCCCAGCATCCTGGCTGAGGAAAGATGCAGGGAGGGATGAAAACCCATTAGTCAATTTTTACTGACCAGTGTAGCAGATGACTCACCTCCCTAAACCCTTCAGGCAGGTAAATGGACAAACTGCCTTCTAGCACAGGTTTTTCACTGCACCCTTCACTCATGTTGACCACTGTATTCTTTCTGCTGAGCAGCGACCAGCCTTATAACCATCTAGTGTAAATGCATAAGCAAGATTTTCTGAAACATCTTTATATAGACTATGTAATGGTAATATTACAAATACGTAATATTGTGCATATATACATATATATACAGACATATACTGTACCAAGCAGTGGCAAGACAGCTCACTTGTAATGTGGTTCAAGCAGACTTATATGTAGTGTAATAGACTATTAGACAAATTTTCTGAATACTCTGGGCTTCTCTTTAGGTACTGGCAGCTCTGGAAAGCTGCTCTGCCATTGTTTGAACAACCTAGGAAGAAAAGCAATTCCTAGGCATATATAAATTGTTTCTGTAAATAAGAATAGTTTTCATTTACAATTTGTAAAACAAAATGAAGCAAAAACTCCACGTTAAGAAAAAGGGCAAAATCCAGAATTCATAAGAATGCCAGCAATCAATAGATTAGACATGTGCACGGAGTAAGATTTCGACAGCATGAGTTTGCTTTCACTTTTGGAAAGAAAGCATCGTTTTCGGGAACAATAAAAACTCCGGCTTAGTGTTGTGGAATGAGAAAGGATAAGCAAGAAATCAGCATGAAAATTGAATTATAATGCATAATAATACCGTTCTATTAGAAAAGTAAATCTTGGTAATATTGCATCTGAAGAGCCAGACTTGAACGGGAGCAGTATGCAACTCTGTCTAACCAGCCTGATCCTCTAATTACTGCTCTTATCTTTCCTTTGACACACGCTGTACCACCACTTCTGCGCACACCAGACTCTGCCGTTGCCCCTTCTGGCAGGTTTTTACGACTCTTAAGATTTGTTTATATTGCTAATTGTGAATCTCACTCTGAATATCTTAATCCACTAATTCTGCAGGACATTGCTTTTGGACAGGTCCCATGGATTTCATGGGGGCTTTGGGGAGCTCAGGAGATCGCCGGTATACACCACCTCTCCAGCCTGCAGCAAATAGGAACTTTGGGGCTCTGGAAGGGCACTGAAAGCCCCCTTCTGCACTGCCCGGTTATGTTTCATGACTCACAAAACCACTTTGACACAACTCCATCCCACCACAACTAAAGTGGTTTACACATCGAAATAATATTTATGCCTTACTGTAGGGATCAGCTCGATCTCTTTCTGCTTGTCTGTCTCTAGTGGGGCACAAATGGCAAACAGCAGCCCACAAATATACCATATAGAACAAATATTTTGGACCTATGATACAGTTTATATTTATTACTTTTACTGAAATCACAGAATCAAATGGTTTTAGATTACAACTGGTAAATTATACATATGTAATAGTTTACAAAACAAAATATTGGCCTTCAATGTGTCATAGTACAGTGTAGACCTTGTACAATTCAGTTCAAATGAATTTATAATTTGCATAACATTATTTATGATGTAAACTGGCTGACATAGTAGTGCTCTAAAAATGTTAACTCTCTTTGATTAGACACATACTAGGATGAAATAAAGTTTTGCGACACATCTCAGTTTTTCAAGGGGTACTGGTATTTCAGCCAAGTTATCTGCAATGCACAAAGGGATACTTCCCAGAATATGCTGACACCCATCGAGTGTATAAAGAGGCACATGAAATAAACTAAGCAAAACCAAACATTGTGCTTTCCCTTTAGTCTTCCCTACAATACCTATCCTGTTTTATCTTATCTGATGTTAGGCAGATGACCTGGCAATAGAAATTAAAATGGATTTATTGCTATACAGGAGTATACACCCTCTCCAGCTTACTTGAATTCAGTATATTATTTCCTGTATCTGATAGTATTTTAACAATGCATATATATGTTTGACTGTCAGTGAGTGTGTTTCATATGATAAACTATCTGAAAATTTCACAGTTTGTATGATAAATTGTGTAAACCAGTTCCTATAAAAGACAAATTATGCTGTCACTTAAAGTGGTATAAGTCTGAAGCAGTTCCTGCAAAGCCAAATGATCTAATGAAGTTACTCTGAATTTACATAGATAGAACTAAAACTGGTGTAGCTATTTTGCCCTCTGAGTGGGAGTAATGGAGACCCAAATACTCGTTTGTGTATATACGTAGGTGTTTATATATACACAAGTATACCCATACACGCACAAAACCCATGCGTTTGCATTTAGCCACAGTTAAGTTCTACATGTGCCCACGTATGTGTTTCAACACAGCCTATGCAATGCCGATGTATGTAGAAATGATTTTAGTGTCCTTACAGTGACCATGAGCCTCTAGAAACAACTTTCAGGGCAAACGACACCGTGAGTTTTGTTTTTGACCTGCAACTCCACAGTGTGCAGAGCAATGGGACAGTATCAAGAAGTTTGGTATGGTGTGTCTGGGGAGAAGTTCTTACACCACTCACCTGGAAGACTTGTGGCATTTCAAATTTTGTGCGCTATCACTGAAAACTTGCACTTGTAATAACATCTTCTAAACCTCAAAGCTACATTTTGTGGTGCCAGCTGAGGACCTAATAATTTCTCTTATGTTAAGAGTCATTACTGGTACACACGATAAACCAGAAAGATCTGCATTTGCAACGTTATTCAAAACAAGAATATTGAACTAGCTTTACTATACAAGCTAGTATCAGTGTACCCACAGTAAAAAACCCTCTTCAAAATGTTATCAATGACAAGTATGAATGCAATGATGCACTCTGGCAACTCTATAAATTACTTGATTTAAAAAAAAAAACAAAAAAAACCCCCAAAACCCAAACCTCTCCAAATGGGCAATTTTTTTTTCTGAAAATTGCAGCCCATGCTCAGAGAATCTAATTTTGGCTCTTGCCATAGGCTCCGTCTTCCTCAGTGACAAAGACCAGCGCAGCATTCATTAGCACGAGGAAGAATTCACCTAAATGTATTGCTGAAAACCTGCAATTACGAGGGTTTCACCCTTACAAATCCCATTTAAAGCCTGTCCTAAAGACCGTCAAAGTCAAGGCTTATAGTCATTCCCTGGCATTTTGGAGTGGATCCTAAGCAAGGAAGCATCACCCACTGGCCATCACAAATTAATCTAAAGCCTGGTGGCTGGCTCTGGGTCCTCGGGAGCGCCCGGACAGCAGCAGACACTAGACAGAGAGGCTGAGCTGGAATTTAACCTGTGTGAATGTGGGCACCGATAAGCAAGGTAACTTTCAACAGTTTGAAATAGGTTATTTGCAGTCTGTAGTACTGCCCGTACGGTGAAGTGGCTACAGAAGTCATTTGTGCTGTCAAAGAAAATGCCTGTAGAAAAGCTGTAGGTTTGTTTGCATTTTTTCCCTTACGCTGGACCCAATACAAGTTCCCTTGAGTTCAGCAGTAGTTGGACTGGATGAAAAGTGGAAGCACACAGATACTGTTATTTTCAGGGAAACACTGGGAACGCATGCTTTGGTGGCTTTTTTGCCTCTAACTTTGCCTGATGTGGTGCAAAGAGCTAGAACACAATGAAGTAAAACATTGCAAAGCCTTCCAAATTGGACTTTTGATTTTTTATAGCCATATATACATACTTATATATGTATATAAATGGTGAAAAGACTGAAAAAGTAGCTTTTTTTAATGGTTCAGTCTTCATAAACCAAGTCATACCTTGTTTCGGCTATATTTTTAAAGAGGCACACGAGTTTCTCTGTAGTGTTTGCACTTAAACATAAGAAGCTGCATGAGAGAAGACTCACTTGCCACCCTGACAACCCAGAGAAACTTCACTCACATGTAGAGGACTCTCATTCACTACAAGCCTGAACTTGCTCCCACTGAAGCAAAGGGCAAGACTCCTACCAGCCGCGGTGGTAAATCGCTGAGGTGCGCAGCATGCGTTGCACACGCTGTGCAAAGCAAATCTGTTGTCCGACTTCTGTAGGAGCTGGCAGGGTTGTTTTTTTTTTTTTTTTGGTCCACAGACCTTTGTGGCTTGCCAGTCGAGAGATTTTAGAAATGAAGTGTAAGAAGGAGCTTTGAGCATGAGGTGCCACAAAATTAAAGGTCGACAACTTCTCTAAGAAAAAGATGGTAGCAGAAAAAGAATATACATCTATACAGTGTGCACACATGTATACACATATACTCCTGTTTCATGCAGAAAGCTTTCTAAATAAAAACATACAAAAAATAACCAGTGCCATACATTATGTAAACTCACAAGGCGTACTTTCAACACAAATTTGAAGCATAAATTAAAAGAGAGCGAGAAAGAGAGAGACAGAGACGATAGCAAAACATATTAAATATAGAATTTGCACAATTGGTATTTCTGTTAAATAAGAATAAATAAATTCATTACATCCGTTCACATACCAGTTGTAAAAACAATAAATTATTTTATTTTTTTCAGTGCTGTGTTGCTTTTTTTTTTTTTTTTTACAATTGTGATTAATCCACAAGACTATTCCCTCTCCCCCTTGTGATAAAACTGTTTCCACAGGAGGGCAGCTAAATTTAATTTCTTGTATACAGTCAGACCAAAGATGATAGGCTTCTTCCTAGTGAGAATGTCTTATTTGAGAAGCAGATGCTCTAAGACCCACCGATGCTGAGGGGGTCCAACTCAACCTAAGGGCACTGGAGATGTGTCCCAAAAAAGTCAGCAGTGAATTTAACACTGAGGATTGTTTCTGTCTATGTGAAGAGCAATACTCAGGGTTTCTATCCCCTAGATGCATTTTATGAATCCTGTTTGGCAACACTCGGTAGTAACGTAAACAGTGACATGACAGTGTGAGTGACAAGGCATTTAGTTGACAGCAGAAGTTGAAATGACAAAGTCACATACCTTGCACCAATGTTTCATCCATCAGTTACATGAAATAGCTACGACTGACAAAAGAATTGGAGTCTGTTTACAAAGAACGGCTAAAAAGCAAGTGCTAACTAGAGCAGACTGACCTAGTTTATCTTATACTTTTAGGGTTGCGTCTTTGGTCTGTCCCCTTTGCCCTCTCACCATACAAAGGCAGCTGCTTTTTGCTCACGCTAATTTGCTTCATTACTACACTGGTGAAAAGGGAAAAAAAAATCACTATAGTGGTTTGTTCTCATATTAATTTCTTTTTTATAAATAAACTTTTTCTATGAAAAAAAAGATACTCTTGATCTAAGGAAGCTTTAAATTTATACCCGCGTATGGTATTACTCTTCTGGAGCCTGAATAGCGTCCAAAAGCTGTACGCATTCTGTTGAACATATAATAAATTATGACTATGATGCAAACACAAATACTTGCACATTCTGTCTCTGTTGTGATAAAACACAGGAAAAACAAATGCCACTTAATACAGCAGCTGTATGCTGAGACAAATGTTAAGTCTATGCTGAGACACATTGTCTCCTTATTTTTCCTCTCATGGTGGTTTCTATTTGTTATGAACTTTTTTGAGAGGTTCTAGAAGATGTGTCATACATATATAAGTATAAAAATTAGATTACTTGAAAGGAAAATAAGACACTTCAAAGTGATCTTATGTTAATAGGTAGGGAAGGCATAAATTTTCCAGAACTCTGCAAATATTCAGAGCCTTGATCTTAGTTCTGAGGGTGGGATCAGAGATTAAGTGGGGAATTTTCCTCAAGGTCCACAGTTTTGCACAGGACTACTCCTAATGAGGTGGCCATACCATTCCTGAAAGCAGAAGATGACTAGTAACATTCTTTGGTAATTCACTTTGACAGAGGAGGAGGCCCTGCCCCTATTACTGTTTATTTAAAACCGGGTACAAAAATAGATCCTTTTCCAGGTTTCTTACTTGTAGATGTAGCAATTCTATGCTGTTTTGAAATCATCACATGCTTTCTTAGAGTTCATACAACATGCCACAGTTGCAAAAACATGTTTGTGTCAGCCTGGAGCAAGACCTGCCCTTCTTGCTACACATAACAACAAGTTTTCTCAACTGATTTAATGATTGGGATTTTCAGAAAAGCCAGGGGTATTTCAGTCCTCAAGTACCACTGACTTACAGCTGTAAGGCTTGTCTGAAAATCCTCCTGCAGCCTTGTACTCTCCTGTGTGGATGAACGAAGGAATAAAACACAGATGGGATTCTATTTTCATGAGGATATTATAACCATTTCTTTCGGTACCTGTTATTCTCGGCCTTAATTCAAAGCCTGCTGATGTAAAAGGAAGCAATTTTAATGGGGTTGCTGTCAGGCCTCCACCTGTTACCTGCAGAAGGTGAAACGCCCACCCTCGGTCACAGAACTTCTACCAGACAATAACGGGATTCAGAAGTTGCTGCCAATGAAAATTATTACCAGCTACTGCCTGTACTGTGGAAACAGTCTTAATGATATAGGGCAAGTCCTCCACATCCTGATGTGGATTGACTTCCTAGTGACCCTCTTCCTCCCAAACGTGGTAGATATACAAAACGTGAATGCCTTCTATAGCTTTAAAAAAAACCAAACACACACACACAAAACAATCAAAAAAGACAAATAGTTACAAACTTTTGCTGGTAAGATGAATACCAGAGTTAGACATGATGCACAAAACAGTGATAAAGTATTAACTGCTTGCTGTGTTTTTTTGACCTTTATAGCCTCTTCAAAAGATGTAGGTACATTACACATTGTTAGATTCAAGGTGGAAGCCATAGAGAAAACAACAGAGAAAGCAGTTGAACACAGCCTCAGAATATCTGAGTTAGAAGACACTTGATTATCTTACCTGTAATTTTTGGTTCTCTAACGACTTTCTACAAAATACAGTATGCCTTTGTTTTATGGAAAGAAGAAGCTAGCAGCTATTGTTCGTCAACAACAAGGACCCCAAGCTGTGACACAGCTGGAACTAGCGGACGGTTTACAAGCAAAGTGTACACACAATCCTTCTAGCAGCCAAATCCTCCTTCTGTGCGTGTCTGACATGCACATGGTGAGGAGTCGCTGATGGTGCTGGTATTGAGCAATGTACATGTGGGGATCTCTGCTCTGCAAGCTGCTGCAATGCTCCTGAGAATTTCTGGGTGGAAACACAGTATTTGTCATAGAATAACGATCCGCTGTCAGGAAATTCCTAGCGTGAAAATGTTTCCTTTTGTCAAAACCAAAAGGTATTACTTTTTAAAACCAGCAGCAAGCTCTTCATTTTCCAGTAAAACATCTGCAGCCCTGTCTGAAGAACGGACTGAGTCCACAAGGGCTGCAGATATACTTTGGTCAATCACTTTGCTTATGTAGTTTGCCATTTGATTTTTTTTAATAGAACCAAGTGATATGAAGTGACGTACCAAATGAAAGATATTTACAAAACAGTAAAAAATAAGCTACTGTGGTATCATGGGTACATGTGATGTTTTCTAAGGACATACTGTATTAGAGGTAGGTGAAAAAGGGGAGATGATTCTGTAACCTTCAACTATCCCAGGATCCTCCATTCACTAGTTTTTCTTCTTTTGCATTATTTTATTTTATATTTTTGCAGACACAGAGGGCTTATAAGAACTTTAATGCTTAGTTTTTTTGACATATTACGATCACCCTACTATTATTTAAAGCAGTGCACATCTTCATTTGGTCCAAATAGGCAGATTCTGCCCATAATTTGAGACTGTATGTAAGTACATTGAAGCCTTTGCTTCTGTCTGGGCAGACCTAACACCAGTATGTCAACAATGGCTTAATCAAACCTCTTTTAAAGAAGATCACAACCACAGGTTAACACTTTTTCAATAAGCACTGTTTAAATGCTGACGGTCTCTGAGAGAGAAGACATCCCTTAGCTAATTTTCCATGCCCGTCTTTGCACTGGACAGTCCTGGTGTGCCACCCTGTGTCGCATGTTCGAGAACAAGAAAGCCACGGCCCCGTAACCCAGCGGGGTTGCATGAGCTGTGGAGTTACTTTGCTGCTGCCGCTGCCACTGCTGGTGACAGAGTTAGTCATTTGCCCTTGCTTCTTTGGCACGAAGAAACTATAGCGGACGTCCACGGGTTGAGTTGGATCAGTCGCAAGTATCTGCACAATAAGAACCTCTTTCGTGGCAGAGTGTCCCATTGCGTGCAAGAAATCATCTTTGTGACTCCAGCCGCTGTAGTTCATGACAGTCCCATTGATGTCAATGATTGTTTCTGAAGTGGAGATCATATATTTTCCATTGACAAGGTACTCACCGTTTTTCTTTTTCAGGGCTAGGTAGGCAGTGAACCTGCTCTGGTCCTTAGTCTTGAACTGCCGAACTTTGATGTGGGTCGCCCCTTCTGGGATTTTCACTATATCTGTGTAGCCCTTGCTGAATGAAGGGGAAAAAAAAGAGCATTCAGTAGCCAGCCCAAAATAAGCCTCAAGTCTTACTGCAACAGTGCCTAATGAAGTCACTGGCATGACACATCTTGCTTCATTTTAGTTCAGGCCTTAAACCCATCCAGCTTGAGGCTCATCTAAGATTAATTTAAGCAGGTTCTACTGTTTGTCTATTGTATTGTTCTTTATAAGCTTGAAGAAATTTCTACTGCACTTATTTCAAATTGCTTAATCTTTAGCTTTAGTAATGCTTTTATGTGAGTCAGATACAAGAGGAATGAACAATAACAGATAGCTTATATATTTCAGCAAAGGGTGGAAGATATGAAATACAACGCATGCTTTGCCTGCCAAGGAAAGATAATGAGATACGCATTGGTTACAGCTGGTTTTTGCTGTCTTTGCTATAATGATGATTAAGGAAAGCATGAGCATAGTAACAGCTGGGTAGAGGTACCTTGGGAACATTGAAAAATAATCTTGATAACTGAGCAAAAATTTGTTTACTTTGAAATTCATAAAGCCAAAGATTAATTGTCAAGTGTCTAATATGAGGTGCACACAAATGTTTAATTTGTACCATCACAGAGTTCTGTCTATTGCTACTTACAAAGTATCTTAATTCAGATTTAGAAAAAGATTTTTAACTCTTCTACCAAAAGTGCCAAGCATTCAAAACCTGCAAGTGTGCTGGAACTTATCACTATCTCAAGTATGTTATTTATTTTAACTTTACTGATACACAGAAAAAAATCTAACGACTATACATAGCTATAAGCTACCAGCTGGACTTTGGAGACACGTATTTTGATTTCTAAACCTGTGACAAAACCATTATGCAAGTACCTTATATCTGAAAAGTTTAGTGCTGAAACTTCCAGAAAAGAAGGAATGAAAAAATACACTAAAAATATATAAAAGCAAAGGGGTCTCTTTTGGGATTGTTTAAAGAGCAGACTGCTAATTTCAAGAATTTTTGGCCGCACAAGCAGAGACTACACAGACTACAGATTAAATGCTTGTACTATTCCACTGTTACTTCCAGCAGTTATGAGACAATGACTAAAACTCTCTTGATTTAGCACCTGCATAAAGCTGAAGGAATATGGTGTGAAAAACAGGCTGGGGGAGACTCTGCTCTACAGCACTGCACAGATATTTTTACATAACAGTTGCCAAAATAATTGTTAAAACATGTTATTAAAGTTACAAAATCATTTGTTCAAAAACTAAAACCAATGCTGGAGAATTCAAGTTGTTTGCACAAAGAACTATAACACTCCATGTGCAGAAAGAAATCACGTGCAGCCTTAATTCTCCTCCTTCCTAACTTCTGACAATTTGGCTTCACAGCCTTTTAAAAAGTGCTTAGGAATCAAGTTTTCCAGAAGATTATGTTTTGACTATTTTAAAAGAAAAAAGTACAAACAAATGTTGTTATGGCAATTGTCTGCAATGGGAAATACTAGTCTCCCTCTGTACATTTAATAGTTTCCCTGCATGTTTAATGTACAGTTTGGTTTATAATGGACAGCAACGCAGGAGCTGCTATTTTTCAGTGGAAAAAAGAAGATTTTACTACAGCCACTGCCCTTTCACATGTAAAACCAGACAATTAAGATTTCACTATTTTAATGAGAGGTTTATTTTAAAGTCAATTACTTGCATAAGGGAATTGTCTCAACCAGTAGTTCCAGTAAAAAAAACCTCGTCACTCCAAAATTCAATCAAAATCAAGTTGGAACATACTTGTTAATTACAAGTTGACTATTTCTTTCTAAATGGGGCGACTTTTTGAATGCACAGAATTTTACTCTCTGAACAGTCTAATTTCAGTTAAAGGCATGATTTGAGGAGTAAGATGGTGACTTCATAGGAATAATTATAGTAGAATCTCTCCATTTTCAAGTATATCTATGCTACAAATCTGGTCTCACTGAAATTCATGGAGTCCCTTTAACATTTTTGCTGGAGGCTGGATTCTGGCACCAAGGATCATCACCAAATCATATGAAGTATATCTCATGCTGTCTTCTTCATCTGGACATCCCAGACATTTCAATATTTACAAATTGGAAAAGATTTGGTTTCTATAATTACTAATTTGGATGGAAAGTCATTCTTTTTGGCATCTTTAGGTACATAATCATTGGTTTACCAGGAAGAAGATTAGTTATGTTTATTTTTAGGTTAAATTCACTCTTAAAGTCATTTTTGACTGCTATTCATCAGTATATTGAAAATGTATAGAAATACAAGGTCATTTCAGGAGTCAGATTTCAACTTCTGGTAGCTTTCAATATGCTATGTAAGAATTTGGAAGATATAAAACAAAATCAACTTTATGTGCATTTTAAAAGATGGTACACTAATGCAGTCACAGATACTGAGTAGAAATTGTAAACTTAAAGTTTATAAGAGTAGATCACTACAGCAGTCCTTTAAGATGTTGGAATCTATATAAATGATAATTAAAAATCCTCATTTCTTTATGAATCTTAAGAATTGAAGAGGGAGCGAAACGAGAGTTCAGAGAGAAGGCAGACTTACTTGACATTGGTATCTTGGTATCTCAGTACAAAGCTTACTGCTGCCCTCAATGTGGTCAGGGAAAACCATGGGGGCAGTTCCTTTTATTGTACTTGTATTAAGTTTTGTTGCAGCCTAAAGCTGAACTCTGACAGAAAAATGTCTTATGGATAACTGCTATAAATATTTTGACTTCAAAAAAAATCCATCTGGAGATTGATATTATGCCAATGGACATGAAGGGATATAGTAAATGCCATGTTTAAGCCTATGTTTACTTCTGACATCTCATCTAGTCATCTACGCTCCATGTATAGTCAGCAGTGTGAAAAGGTATTTTTAGGGTATAATCCCCCTCAGCTATTAAGGAAGACTTTTACAGATGTGCTGTAATGCTGTCTGCTTCTCTCCGCTAACTACACAAGGAATCCATGTCACTAAATCAGGTGGGATGTCCTTATTGACATTCAAAGTTAGCTGAGATGAAACATGTTCTCAGCGTCTACTTGCTAACACAGCATCATCTGGGAAACACAGAGTTTCGGATACACCTAGATTATTGTGACCCCAACAACTTTCTGATTCACTCCTCTCTTACCTTTCTTCTGTCCTCTAGAAACCACAAGCTGTCTGACCAGCAAGAGTAGCAGGTAGAGCAAGATGCTATGCCTTATTCTTGGCAAACTTCCTATTACTGGGTGCTCACCTGTATCACCGGCACTTTGTATCAGAAATGGACTGGGTACAGTGTTTTGCCAGTTTGTTATTTGCCAGTTTCAAGGTATTGTTAAGAGGCCAGCTGTAACCATCTGGAAAGTGTCATAAAGGGCAGGCAATGTACTTTTTTTCTCAGTCTTCCTATGAAAGTAAATTGTGTTTAGAGACAGAAAGCAAGCAAGCAGATAGCAGAGTTACTATTTGCAGAACAAGAGACATTTACTAATACTGAAGATCAATACCTCTTTTTGGTAAAGGTTCCCATGACTTTTGTGCAGCTGGAATTGTCTCCTCCACACACCCCGCATTTGTCATACTGGAGCTTTGAACCGATGATCCCATCACAACCAGTTCGGATGCATTTTCCCCGGACGCAGACTGAATTACTGTACGGTCGACATTCAGTACCATCAGTTACCTAGGCAATCAAATGACTGTTAGTTAAAACTACCATAGAAAAGATTTGCTTTTGTGAATCTGACTGGCAAAACCCAGCTACTTATTTATGTCACCCACACAGAACAGAGTGCCTACACTGACAGCCCAGACTGAGTTTCTCTGATGTTCCCAGCACAAAAGCAGATGAAGTTTAGCAAAGGGCTAAAAGCAATGACAGATAACTCCACCGTAACACACTAGAATGACCCTGGCTTTAATGAAGATCTCACAGCTTATTATTAATAACCATAACAGTACTTGTAGATAACCTTGCATTTGAGCTATCTACACCTAATTGTTACTTTTATAACATTTAGAGGCAGAAAATGGCAAGTGTAAGCATGGGAGACATTTCTGTTCAAATTGCATCTGATCTAACGAACTGACTGCAAGTCACATCTATACTAATTGGCTAATTATTCTATATTAATTGGCTCCATAAAAGTTACTCTGGACCCCCTTAACATAATTCAGGGTAAAACACATTACTTTACTCATAGTGCTCTTTCTTCTCCAGAAAACCCCAGAATGACAGATGACTCTCCAGGAAGAAAGTCCTTTATCCACTACTGAAAAGAAACTAGTACAGAGCACACGAAGAGGCCCATACTTGTCATGAATCCACATACTGAAAATGTGGAAAAACTTATCTCATTTTAGAGGCCAATTCTGGTCCTAATATATAACCAGTGGATCAAACCACTAAATTGAATTACACAGTTAAATCTTTTAATTGTATGATTAACTTCTTTTCCCTTGCTGTAGGGAAAGATTTCTAAGATACAGGACACTTCTAAACCGGAGCATGAAATCATGATTGGAGATGCCATTACCTTCTGAGAAAATACCACGTAATAGCCAGTTCCTTTGGCTCGGCAGGTGAGCTTGCAAACGTCTCCAGGAAGTACTCCAGCATACTTGGGTACCCACTCAACAAATGTCTTGACACCCTTTGCATCAGACTGATAGCCATTCCTTGCTTCACACTGCTCTTGTCGAAAAGATTTAGCTGTAGAATTATTCACATTGTTAGTGACTATTTCAGACCATGCTACCATGCTGCAAATATCATTATGCCCATCTATTATACCAATTTCTTTCTAACATAATTTTAAAGATACACCACTTCACCTCTTTACTTGGAACTGGCCTTCAAATCCTTCAACTGTTTTAGCTTGGAAATCTTCCCATGACATAAAAAGCAATAAAGCACTAAATTTTGCATTGTGATTCGTTTTCCAGGACTGAAATTTCTTTTCATTCAGGAGTTCTTTCTGTATGTGGTCAGGGTGAGGGAAGAATTATGGTATTGCATTAATAATGGTAAATATCTTACCTTGGTATATACATTTTGGAGGAACTACAATGGACCTTTGTTGTTTCCTTTCACAGTAGATGTTCAATATTTGCTATCTATGAACACAGAGGCTGGAGGATGAAGGCACTTACCATTTGCTGGGCAGGGTGTGACGTTGCAGGAGCGGTAGATGGCCCTCTTGCCAGTGCAGTACCGGCCGTTGTTTCTAGGAGCTGGGTTATTGCAGTGACGATAAGCAAACTGAACTCCACCGCCACAGGTACGAGAGCACTGTCCCCAAGGTCCCCAGGACCCCCAGTTACCGTGGCTTGAAGCCTGAAATATATGGAATAGTGGAAGGTAAGGACATCATTCATATGTGAATAAAGGTGCTATATCTCACAGACACTGCTAATGTTTTCCCCAGCGGAAGGCGATTCTTTGGTCATTTTAATCAGGGACAAAAGGCCTTAGCAGCCTTCTTTCATAGAATGACAGTCACAGAATGGTTTGGGTTGGAACCCAAGGGGCTTCAAAGCCCATCTAGTTCCAACCTCCTGCCATGGGCAGGGACACCCTCCACTGGACCAGGCTGCCCAAAGCCCCATCCAGCCTGGCCTTGAACACTGCCAGGGATGGGGCCTCCACAACTTCTCTGGGCAACCTGTTCCAGTGCCTCACCACCCTCATAGTAACGAATTTCTTCCTAATATCTACTCTAAATCCACCCTCCTTCAGCTTTAAGCCATTACCCCTTGTCCTATCACTCCATGCCCTTGTAACTAGTCCCTGTCCAGCTTTTCTGTAGGCCCCTTTAGGTACTGGAAGGCTGCTATAAGGTCTCCCTGGAGCCTTCTCTTCTCCAGGCTGAACAACCCCAACTCTCTCAGCCTGTCTCTCATGACACCCCACCTGGAGTACTGCATCCAGCTCTGAACAAGTCCCTCTACTGGGGACTTTCTCCCAGCGGAGTTAATTTCTGTCTTTCATCTGCACATTGATGACATCTCATTTGGCACTGTGCATACAAAGGCCTTGCTCTGTGCAGCCAGCATCAGCCTGTTTCATGGAAGACACATGTGCACCAGAAATAGTGTCACCAGACACACGTGCTGCTCATTTTTTTTTACTATTCTCACCAATAGCCTCCCTTATACTAGCTCCAGGGGATTCAGCTGCCAGAATACATTCATAAGGCTATTCTATGATTAATTAAATGCAATTATTGTGATTCTTAATTACTGGCAAGAAATGTAATTGTCAGCAACTCTGCTAATTTGGCTTCCTATGAAAAGTATTGCAACAACTTACCGGTGTTGCATGATGAACTATATAATTCTATGAAAAAGGGTGTTACAAGGGCTATAGCTTTATTTGAATGACTCTTATAGTTTGTAAATATCTTCACAAAGCTCTACAAGTCTGTGCCTCTCCTGTGCCTATAAAAGAAGGGGCTGTGCTACTGTCTACCCAGTAAATTTAGAAGTATCTGAACTGTGCAGTTGACAGCTCTCAAGAGCGCAGGGACTCTTCAGATATATAAAGCTGACAGAGGAGAAAAAGTCACTGGAGGTATGAACTTTTCTGCTCCAGAAATTATGTTCTGGATGAACTTCATTGATCCTTCTCTTCACTAGACTTAGGGCCCTGGGACTTTTTGGATAAGGGCTGTAAAATCCATTTACAGATTTATCTTGCAGTCCATTGCCAAGAAGTCAGGAAGCTATGAATGCGTCCTTGACAATCTGTCCGTATGTCCTGAGATCTGACTTACTGAATGGGCAAATCCTCCACATCTGAAGAGATGCTCCCAGTTTTTCAGGAATTAAGGCTTTCATACTTCAAGAAGAAAACATGCTTCCTGAAACTCAGCAGCATTTTTACTATATCCCTCACCAGTAACACTCCAATTACATGCTAAAAAATAAGGCAGCTTTCAATTTGACTTCCATAAAGTCAAATTTCTCTCCCACAGAAATCAGCGCCTTTGAGGATCACGCCTTCTGGAATTCCCTAGAGTCACAGCTGGTAACTTACTGAGTAGTATTTCTTCTTGGTTTTGTCAACACATTTTCCCTGGAGGCAGATCCTCCCTTTTCCACATGGTGTTCCCTCCACAGCAGGAAGCTTCTTAGTCAGACAAACCATCTGACCTTGGCGCACAACTGCACACCAGAGGCGAGAGCACACATCCATACCAGGACACACTGTGTATTCGGGCCCAAACGCCAGTTTGCACTGACGAATGGCATCGTAGGTTTGTCCTGGAAGCTCCTCAGGGCCCATGATCTGCTTTCTCGGTTGGTCCAGTAAACAGTTACCTAAAAGAGCAAACCAACCTGTTACTACTCATTTCCTTGTTTTCTCTGCAGTGCTGCAAATCTGTCAGTCAAGTTAGGCAGACCAATAACGACAGTGAATCTCATTCAAAGGACGCTGACATGAATGGAAAGGCTCTCTGAGGTGTCATCAGGTTTTGGACAAGGTCATACTACTCCAACTGTGTTCTCACCGAGCAGCACACCAGGTGTTGAGCTGTCTGTTTCCAATCTGAGGGTGTAAATGAGTTTTACTCAGGTCCCTTTAACCTTTCATCCTGGTTTTCTTTATTTGACTTGACTCTGAACACACTCCACTCTATTTATCAATTTGTGTTTTAAGGAATGATCAAGACTCATGGCAAAGTATGCAAAGTTGTCATTTGAATTTTGAGATAGAATCTTAGAAATGGCAAAGCCTCTAAAGGGATGCCAGAAAAATCACAGAAACCAGACTTATAGCCAATGAGGCACTTAAAAGGAAAAAAAAAAAGAAAAACCCACCCAAAAAACCTCCCCAACAGATCAAAGGAAATGTATAAGCTGCATATCAAAACTAATGTTGGCTTTCCTTGCAAGAATGATACTTGGCTGCTGCTGCTTCTGGAATTAGTTTGAAGAGGGCTATCCATTTTATACAAAATTACATAAATAACAGAAAGAATAGAAAAAAAATAGCGTAAAGAATTGATTACGTGTTTTGAGATATATTGCAGAGGTCAAGATTTGTCTGGCACACTCTAAAAATGAGAATTCACATTTAGGTTCTAGAAGATCTACTGATAGCTTTTTTTTACTATCGAAAAACTTACTCGTTGACATGCAGAACTATTTATTCAGTGTAACCTCTTTTACACTTCATGAGAGGGATAGGTGGTCTGGGCAAGCTTCATTTATCCTTGGCCAAAATAACTTACCACAATTTACCTCACTTTGGAACCTACAGCAGTGTTCTTCAGTTGGATCATGGGTGAAAAAAGGCTATCTATAAAATCCTCACTATTTACACAAAAATGGGAATGTCAAGTGATGGCAATGAATTTAAACAAACCAAATACCCCATCTCACAATGGCTAGTGTTTTCCCTCTAGAACACACAGTTAACTGCAACTGTTCTTTTCTTCCTCTAAAGACTAAGGCCAACTAGTAAAATCAGCCAAGAATTCTTTCTGCATCACCCCTTACTACCAAAAAACTCTATGTCTTGTGAAACTTGTTCCATCTGTCCATTGCTGACCCTGATTTACCCTAGACTTATCTTTAATCTAGATCACGGCTGACTTTTTTAATGAAGACAGGTGTGCCAATGCTAACCGATGAGCTGAGTGCCATAAGAGAAAGATAATTAAAAGTACTCTAGCATTCAAAGCCTGTTGTGGTGTAAAATATTAAAGTCATGGTGAAGAGTGAGGAAGCACAGATTTTTATTTTTTTTTCTGGGGTTTCTGAAAAGGATATAATTGGCAAAAGTTGCTATCAAAAATACACTCTGTAAAAGCAAAGAATAGCAGAAGTCCTTCTTCATATATCTTGTGATGAGAGAGGAAGCTAGTACAGTGTTAGGGCAGTGATGGGAAGGCACTAGCATGTCAACATTTAGTGGTATACTACATATAGTATACTATATGTATACCGCAGTATTTATCCAACTCCCAAGTGCAACCATTATTCAGCATTTTGCAATAACACATAATTTTGCCATGACAGAGTGCTGCCCATCACTGATATCTACTATGACTGACATGAGAAAAAAGAAAAAAAAAAAGTCACATCCTTGCATACACGTGATTTGTCAATCATTTTAGCTAACACCAGTTTGAATCTCTTCCACATGTGAATAACAAACAGGTTCCACAAGCTTACATGGCTTTTTTCCCCCTTCAGAATACAGAGGAATGAGATCCAAAATTCTCCTCAATTGATATTGCTCTGAGGAAACATGTATAATGTCTATAAATCCAGGTGTTACAGCTGATCTCACACAATAAATTCAAAACTGAAGATAGGAAAGGTCCCTAAGGCTTCCCCACAGGAAAAAAAATAGAATCTTTACATTTATAGATGTCGAGCTGGGTTGCAACGAAGTGTGGGTGTTTTCACCACAAGCTGGTGCAACCTCCTACTTGTAATGGTCAGAAAAGACAGAAGCAGGAAGTTGGACAATGGTTTTCCCTGGTCCCCCTGGTTGAGAGGGCAGAGAGGGCTTCAATACACTACATTACGTTGCAACATATAGAGCATGTATATACTGCTATTCCCCTTTTTTGTCCTGAGTACCAAAGGACATTTGTGTGCCCTGGAATAAAGTGCCATTGTTGTCTGATGACAGTGTTAATTGAGCCATCTCATTATCTCTCCTCAATGTTATGTGCAATATATCTTGGGAAAAAAAAAAAGCAGAGTAAGATCTCTGCAGGAAGCAGATAACCAGGATATAAATTAATTAAAGTAGAAATAGTCCTTGTTTCAGGTTGCAGAGAGCATGGAGCACTCTGACTAAACACAATAAATGGCAAGCAATCATACCACAGCCTAGTGGTTGGCATGACAATAAAGACAATTAGTACCTTAGGAAAGGGTTGGCTAACAGCAGATGGAAATAAATGGCACTGTCTTCTGGACACTTACTGAGCCTTTTCTTCCTAAATGTCAAACTGCTGTCTGGGGTCATCTCATGAGTGTAAAACAAATGGTGATATGATGACAATGATGTTTACAGTTCTCAGAGTGGGCCTCAGGAGACAGGGAATCAGCACCTTGATCCTCCCCAGACCTCCTGGTTGACCTTGGACAAGACATTTATATTGGGATTTATTTAGCTGACTTTATCTGTATGTAATGCTGGTGTCTGCAATTCGGTCAGCTGTCAGACGTTTCACTACTCAGGCAAACCAGTTTATGGTGTAATTCAGCACCACTAATGCAACTCATGAGATCAGTCAAACCATTGATGCCATTGATTACACTCCTCTGCGCTATGATGGGAACTTAAATACTCAGTTTAGGAGTAGCTACCTACATAGTAAATACCCACATTTTATAAGATGAGTTCACTCCCCAACATCACTTTCCAAATTTAGAAAATAGGAACATCATACTTGATAAAGTGATGTTAAGGAATTACAGACTCAAGACTGTGATGTTTGTGGTTACAGCAGTACAGAGTGAACATTAAATCTATATGGGAAACTTACTTAAAGCTTTAATAAGACATTGACTGTTCTTTTGTAGTAGAATACTGTTCACAGATCCAAACTTCTGGACTTCATTCACATTTCATTATGCTTAGCCGTAAGGAGCAGCAGATGAAGCACTTTATTTATTTTCCCACACCAATGCTGCCATGCCCTGTTTTTCACAAAGCACAATTCATAAGCTCATGCCCGTTCAGCACAAAAGTCCAGTGCAAACTGCTTATGCTGCCTATCAGAGAATGGAAGAGTCTCCTTTGGTTCAGTGTTTCCCCACATAAGCTTCCTGTGACTCTGCAAAATCTCATCACAAACATCCTAAAAGAAAGCCTGGCATATGAATATTTGTATTCTTTCATTCCAACTGCTATTTTTTGCTTTTCTCATCTACATATCCTGCAGCACTGCTCAAATTTACACCTGAATGGTTAAGGTTTTTCCCCTTTGCCTAGCAGCACTTGAGAGAGAGAATTCTTGAGAGAGAGAGGATTTTCTTCTTTCTATGGAAAGACTGCAGGGGAGCACCTTCTTGAAAACAAAAAGGGAGGGAAAACACTGCCACTACATAACAGTACATCTGCCCCAGCTAAGGAAAAAAAATGAGCAACCCAAAAAGCAGACACATGCTTATTCTGAAGGAAGCACAGAAATATGGCACATGTGTACTGTTTTATTATCAGCCCAAAGCAGTGTCATGCTCTGCTATGACCCTGTGGTTTGTGGTGCACTCAGTGTACATTACAAATGGGGATTATGGAGTTATTGATTTATTCACTGTCTGGAAGAAGAAGCTAAAGCCAGAAGAAGTTCTCTTCCTAAAATAATGCATGTCCTTTCAGTACAATAAATTGAAGAAACTGCAATTTAAATAATTGACTTTCGTTTTTACTTCATAGATAGTGCTTATGTTAAGACAAATCTTTGATTTAAAAGAAATAACTGAAAAGTGATGAACTTCAACAAAAAAGGAAGACTGTTACATAGGAAAGGTCTCTGAAGGCCTGATCTATCAAGAAAAGGGATTCTTTAAACATGGTATATTTGAAATCCCACCAATAGCATCAGTAATAAAATTAATTCCCAGAGGACTGTGGACCACTATGACGAGAGGTTCAAATTTTCCGTGAATTGTTTCATCACATCGATAAATCTTTGAGACTATGTGCCTGAGTGGTAACTACTCATGAGTATTAGAAAGGGCAATGTACTCTAACCCATGCATTAACAGACTGACAGATCCTAAGCCCTTTACATGCAGCAAAGAATACATGACTTTGTGAAAAGTGTGAGCAGTTGAGGACTGCTAAAATTCATGCACAGGAAAACAGCGCTCATGCTGAACAAGGAGCCCATAACGAAGCTCTGAAGGGTCTGAAGCTCCTACCTACTTTTACTGAAGAAAACTGGCAGAGTTATATTCTTACATCTGTAGGACTGATTGTTACAGCCCTCTTTACTTCCACATTGAGACTGGGTCCAGCTCATGGATAAGGGTCCAAATTTCAAGCATCCCCCCAGGTACGAACAAGCTCAAAGTGAGGTGGGCGGGAGAAATGCTCTCTTTGCTTTCTTTATTGCTGGAGAAAGTAGTGAGCTGGATGCATTGTAAAGAGAAGAAATCAGGTCACCAAAAAAGGGAAAAAATGAGAACAACCTTTCTACTCGCCTGCAGCAGGAGAGGAACAGAAGAGGCAATGTAGTTCAGAGTTCCTTGCGCTCTCTAAGAGGTCCTTCATGGATGGCAAGGGAGGTCCCTTTATTTTACCCCAGTGAACTGTACTGTACCTCAGTAACTAAACTCAAAAAAGGAAAACTTTCTTTGCATGTGGAAACTAAGTTGGTAATATTAGGTCAGTGCCAGAGCAATATGGACCTTAAGCAGGACAGTACAGATTAATGGATCTAATAAAATTGAGAGAAAAAATGAAGTCATTCTCCAATAGTGGAAAACAGGAGAAAATATTACAGAGAGCACTGAAATTAGCCGACAAAATATTTAAAAGAAAAAAACCCTTTACATTCAGCAGACATACCATACTTTTTATCCATAAGCTTTTCGGTTACCATAACAACTTGATCCATTCACTCAATTACGTCATTTTTATCTCAGCATTTTGGAATTTGAATGGTTTAAGAACTGCAGTTGCTTTGGGAGCACAATGAAGACTTTAAAATTCATTAAGAGTGAAGACTATAGTGTTTTATTACTACTTTTGGAAAATGAAAGTTTTGCACTTATTCTCCAAAGGGTAAATGGCATATTTAACAAATATTAGGTACATGACTTGGAAGGTAAGCTCCTGGGGCAGAAGTAATGTTTTATCATATACAGCACAGAAGAGTCTTAGTTCTTGCTTACAGCTCCTCTACATAAACTTAATAAATATGACATAATAAACATAATAACTGTCATTAATCGTAACAACACATACACTCTGCTCATATCTGTAGTCTAACATTAAGTAGACCATATCACCCATTTTAATGTCTGTGAGGAAAGAGCCATTTCCTTCTGTCCTCTGCCTAAAGTACTCTCTGAGCTCATATCTGTGGCATTTGGGAAGACAAGACTAATTTCATGCTTTTAAAAAAACCTCTCCATGTTCCAAACCAAATTATTGCCAACACACACTCCATCAACTCTTTCTTTTCCCTTGCATTTGAATCATGCAAAGGGAAGGTGAGACTCTGCCAGCCTTTTAGACCTTTGCCTTGCTTTGCAAGCACTTCTAAGATCGTCCTGAAGATGAGCAAGGAATGAACAAGCAGGTATAAAATGTTCTTATTAAAAAAAATAGATCACAGTAAAAACTAATATGTAGCTGACACAAGGTGTGATAATACATACCATGACCATCATCAAAAAATTCTGTTATAGTTGCCGAAGTACATTTGGACCACGGTTTTGAAGCATCGATGCTAGTCAGAATGGAGGACATGAGGCGCTTATCTTCCATGGAGCCAAAGTTCTCCTCACAAAATTTGGAGTCGTCATGCGAAAGCCCAAGCAAGTGCCCTATAGAAATGAAACAAATAAATAAAATGGTATGACTATTCATAATGGAGTTTACCAGTTGGAGCTCACAGTCAAGGTAAAATGAATTGTATAATTCGTTCTCAAATTTTGAACAGCAGCCCAAAGCAGGCCACTTGAAATGTGGTATCTCTGCTTGAAGACAAAAAAGCTGGGACGGTTTACACCATTCAATATAGCACGGAACTAATGCCATCAGCTGACATGTCATCCAACTGTGCTAACTGAAACCTGATGAAGACTGAAGTGAACCATACTCATTTATATTAGTCCACAATTTAGCTCTTACTGTTTTACCAAATCAACTTCAGCAAGGAAGACTAATACTTCACTCTGTAAAGATGTTCTGCAACTGTCCAGAAAGGTGCTACAATATCTTTCTCTAAATGGACAAAAATCCTAGTATTTATGAAGCAACTAAACAAACTGTATGTAAATTCTTAAAGGACACTACTTGTTGAAAGATCAAACAATCTGAATAATGTTTTCAAAGAGTCTCTTCCTGTAGAGAGTTTTGTTTTGTGGAAGGGTGTGTTTTTAGTATTGTTTTGGCTAGGGTTTTAGTTTTGTTGGGTTTTATTTTTAAATATATATGGTATTGTATGTTTATACTTCAGAACACAAAACAATGTGCACACAAAGCAGCACATGATGGAACTTGCAAAAATCATTAATGTCCAGGGGAGTTCAGTCCAGTGCTAGGTGAGTTCTTGTAAGTGCGACAGAAACCTTTCCTGTAGTTCAGTGACCCCCATCTTCTCTAGTCTCTGGACAACAACAATAGATTGCAGGCAACACACTTTGTTCCCTCTGTAAGCATGAGGTTTCACATCAATTTCCATGCCCACACTGGATTACGTCACAGCCAACTTACTAGCCAAGAGGTAGAAAACTGAATGGGAACCAAAGCTGCAAGAAACTCAAGCCTGAACTTCACATTCAGTCTTCAGCATAGGCCAGGAGATGATTAATCAAGACACCCAGGGCTAAACCAAGAGTGCTCTAATGATAAGGGCAAAGACCACCCATCAAAGCCACTGCAGAGAAATAAACCTGATGCCCTCAAATAGCACCCAGAGAGACAGGTTGTATTATTCTGCAACAACTAAAAGCCTTCTACATACCATCGGCTTCACGTTTTGGTATAGCTGCTGTAGACTAGCTGTAAGGTGACACAAGTAGGGACACTGATAGCAGGGTGCTATATTCTGATATCCATAGTATGTATGACAATAGTAATAACAATAATACCTAAAATACAGGCTGGAAAAGAAGAAAATCAGCAATTTTTACCTATTTGCCTGATATAAACTTGCTGTTACATTGTTTTCATCTGCTTTGGGGGAGAAGTCAAGAGGAAAGAGATGGAGACAGCACTCACTGTTGAGCTGTATCTTGAGACTAGGAAAGCAGCTATCTGACCAGAAGTCAGTGTTAAGGCTGCAGGAGACCAGAAATCAGGGTTTCTGTCCTGTGACAGAGGCCAAGGTATCATCTGGCAGCCTTACTCCCAGTGATGCTGGGGTCCTGACCTAAGGATGCAGCTACAGGTGAAGTGACAAGAGGAACTCATCTGTCACTTCTAGTCATACCAGTGATGACTGAGAACAGCCAGGTTGTCTTCTGCAGCTACTGGATCCCCACTGGAGGGGAGGTGAATGGAAAAGGCATTTCTCTTTTTCCTCTCTTCTCCTGATGTACACACATTTACCAACATCATTCAAATACAGCTACTGTTTGAATAAAACGTTCTGTAGTACTATAAATTATTATAAATTCATTCGAGGAACCTGGGTTAACACTGATGAGAGTTAATACTGCTTTCCTGGTTACTACTGTTGCTAATTGCTACTGTATCACAAGTACATCACTGCAAAAACATAATGAATCAAACTTCCATATGGAAGGCATGTCTAATTACTGGTGTGTTTTATATGCAAGATTTGGGCTTATTTTTTTCTGATAGGTAAAACCACTTTCCTTTGGCAATACTTATTATATATGGGCCAAAGTCCTAGACACCAACAACGAGTGTCTTCAGGAAATGCAAAGATGATGTTATTCTTGGCTGCCGTTCTATAGAACGTTATCGCTATGCTTGTATTCGTGCTAATGCACTGAATGGCACCAGGTCACACCTCATGTCTGAGAACTACGAGCAGAGCTGACAGGTTAATGAACCTCAACACATGCCTAGTAGCAATATAACTAGAACCATTTTCTGCTGACATTAAATAACTCCTTGTAGCGTGTTTCACCAGTGCTCTGCTAGCTTAAGCAAACATTTACTAGAGAGGGCTTTAGCCCCATCCCCGAGCTTCTGTTGGCATACCCCTAAATGCACAGCACAGCTCCCAATTTAAATCAGGACCGCACACACACTGCTGTGCAGAGCTGTTCAGGAGTTTCAGCCAGTTTCTTGTGCTTTACTTGAATCTGTGCACTTGAATATGCATATATTACCAACCAATTATACAGAAATATTTGTAAAAAATTAGCACATCAAGCATGAAAACACCCTACTGGTTGACCTACATCTCACTAGAGCAACCTTCTCTGAGACAACTTGTATGCTTAAAGGTTGCAGGAGGAATGTTTTTTCTATTTTGTGTCCCAAGACTGCTTGCAGTTCTAACCCTGCAAGAAATTACTTCACTGCAGCATGCTTGTGAAATAAGGTAATGAGGTTCTGTCAGTGGAAAAGGAGTTTCATTTCTAAAGTACTAAATAGTTCTGGGTAAATAACAAAAGCTGGACGATCATTCTTAAAGTTCGGCTGAATAACATCACATGGCTCACAATGCAGGTTTGCTGCAGGGTGTGAATAATAGTTGGGTGCAAACTAGCAATTTGAGAACTTAATTCTTTGGAGTGCTCGAGATTTTATAGCACCATTTGGAACCACCCAAAACTCTGTGATGTGAAGGATTCAGTCTTGTAGGGCTGAATTCAAGTTTCTTAACACCCTCTGATACCGCTCTGCAACACTCCACCCATTTAAGATACAACTTTGCTCTCTATACGAATCCCTTCCTTGCATAACCATACTTCACCTTTCATAACTTTGTTCATCTGACGTGGCAGACATCCCACATGAGCACATAATAAATGACTTCATACAGTGCAGATACGCACAGGCCCTGTTAACGCTGATGCTTCTGAATGTGCAACTTGGACATCTCTGAGTTTCTCTGCTGCCTATGGCATTCTTTTAACACAGTTTTTGCATGTGTGAGTTCCTCCTGGCACCAATTTAATCAGTCCTGGCTTCGGAAAGACCTTTTTGTCTTTTCTACGTGCGGTTTTCAGCCCCAGCTCCTCCTGCAGTGCAATTTGTAAGCAACCTCATCTTAGACTACCTACTGTCAGAGCAATGCGGTCACACCCCATTAAACTATGGGAATCCTACAGCAGAGCAATGCCTGGAGCAGGCCAGGGAGTATATTGTGCTTTAGCTTGCTCCTGGCTTCCCTGCTTAAAGATGGTGTCGTTTCCTTCCCTCTCAGAGACCCTCTGACTCTGTGGAGAATGTAACCACTGAGCTGTGGATTGCTGGTTTTCTTCTTCCTTTCTTTTTTCCTCCTCCATATAGACAAAAAAAAACAAATCCTTTAGATAAGAGAAATGTTGTGGCCAAATCTCAAGCTCTTCACTTTGAGCAGAGTGACTGCAAATTTTTCCATAAAACAATCGCAAATTAGTCTCCTACTCAGAAATGGCTGGACAGTCTCTGTGGAGAAGTTCAGACTAAATGAATAAAAAGAAATGCTTCTCAGGTGACTATTCAGCACAGAACATTTCATCCCGAATACTTTGGCAAAAACACAGGAAAGTGAAACAGGGTCATCTTCTGGAAAGTGTCAAGCTACTGGCTTCACCTATAATTAGAGTGCAGCATAACTTCTATACTTTATAGTGATAAATGGGGTGAACTGAGGACATACCTCATTAACAGCGTCTACTTTGTCATATTAAATCAGGCCATTGTTCTAATGCATAATAAGAACTAAGTCACTTACTTGGCAGACTTCAGCTTTTCGAGGAGAAGCTTCCCAAAGTATTTGTGAATCTCTCGTTATTTTAAGTTTTTTTGAAAAATAATTTAAAAAAAACACGACAAGGTAAGAAGCAGTAAGTAGCAAATAATTTCCAAAATATATAATTCCAATTGTCAGTATTTCAGCTTCTAAATTAACCACCAGTGACATTAGTGAGGGTAATATCTGTTCATGGCATTAAATATACAGATTCTCTGTATGCTTACAAACGCTGTGAATGCAACTTTCAAAAAATTTTATGGAACTAAAATTGCTTATTCTTATCACAACCTTAATCTTTCTCTGTCCTAGCTTTGGCTTTTAAGGCATTCTCACCAGGCTTAAACCAGATTAAAATATATGACAAACTTACGATGACTCTTAAAACTGTTTTTGCCTTTCATTAAAAATAATTAAAATTCAAAATATCACAATGATCTGCAATCTCTAAATACTGTCTAGCTAATGTATGCTCTTTTTAGCACAGAAGTGGGAACAACAAAACACTTCTACACCTGCGCCTTTTGTCCCTTTGTATCTAGGAACTAAAGAAGGGACACTTCCCTTCCTATTTGAAAAGTCTTCCCCCCACCACCCCTCACACGCATGAACACGCTTGTATTGCCACATATAGCTCAGGACATTACGGTGGTTTCTGGCATTTACTGCTGATGTGCTTCCTTTCATAAGAACCAATGTGAAAAAGTGACAGGTGATCCTTCAAGTGACGCGGCATGTAAGCATAATGCCAGCAGAAGTTTTGGGCAAAAGCAAAGACACAAATCTTAAGATGAAGGCTTTAAAAACTATGCCAATTTTAGCACCACAACATTTTGTACTACAATGCACTTCAATCCAGGCTAGTGAAAAATGGGGGAGAAAAAGGCTCCCAGCAGCTGTGTAAGATGATGACTGAGAATGGGTTAGTAGATCATCTGATGTTTTCTACTTAATGGAGCATCTTACTGGTGTTGACAGTTCCCACCGAGTGAAAATGACATAATATAATTTTACCAGCAGGATGGTGTTTAGTTAAGTTATGCTGTAGGAATACACAAAATGGTAAAAGAAACAGATGGCAAGGAGGCAGTGTTTACCCTCGTGCAAGTGAAGAGGAGCTAGCCTTCTTGCAAATTCATTCCTTCCCAAACAGCAAAAAGACCAACCACCTAAATGGACTGACAGCCTTTCCTCACAGCCCTCCTTCTCCCCTTGAGGAGAGAGAAGGTGTCACTACATCAGTAAACTGTTGAAAGCAGCTTGAAAGCAACCTGCAGACTTTGACCTCTAGTGTATTTTGGAACATCATCTGCAAAGGCCTCTTGACACAGCTCTGTTTAGATCCTGAAGCAAGAAACGAAGAGTCAGCGGTCATCAGCCCCTGGATCCCAGTTCACCTGCACTGTCTGTGTTCCTGACAGTGGACCTTGCACTGCACAAGCTTCCCTACCCCAACAGCTATTGAAGACCAAGACCCATTACAGCCCACAGGAAATGACACCCCCAAAGAGCTCAGCAGGTAAATCCAGAGCGCATCAGAGCTAGGTTGGATGTGTGGTGAGGTACATTGCGCTGCAGCTGTTTTCTTCCCAGGAGCCCTGGGAAGCTAAACAGAAATTTTGATATTTCTTCTTTGGAATTTTCTTAAAATTTGTTACTAGACTATCCGTAGAGGTTCTCCACATCATCAGCATGCAAAAATTACTCTAATCTCATTTATTTTCCAGTAGTATCTCAAGCATAGGAATAAAGAAAACAAGGAGCAACCCTAACATACCACAAGTAAAACTCAGCTTTTGCTAAAACACAAATTGTGGCAGCTCTTGCTTCTGGAAAAAAAACACAATGTTGTTTATGGAAATACACTGATCTCTAGCGCTTGAACTGAACAGCATGTCAAACAACAGCTCTTGCACTGAATTTGACCACAGGACACATGTAAAGTGACACAGCACGCTAAAAAAATGCTACAGGCATTGTAATTTGTTTTCTTAGAAAAGCTCAGCCCTGATGAAGCATGTGTTTTTCAGTGAGGTCATGCCTTTCACCTAATTTTCAGTGGGGATGACTGGGGTACAAAAGAAGGTCAAGTGATTTGCCCAAGGTTACCCAGTGAGTCACTGGCTCTCATGGGATCAGGATTCAGGAAGCTCATGGCTCAACATTCCTCCTTCTAATCACCAGCTCATACCTTCTGCACGAGCGTCTCGCTCTCTCCTTTGCTAAAAAAAGACTGAATGTGGTAACTCTTAAAAACATTTCTTTCTTTCTAACTTGTGCGAGTACTTGGCTCCTCATTAAGAACTGCATACTGATATCACTCTGAAATCCGCTTATATTCACGGGAATTTTGCATAAAAAATGATGGACCTAAGCAATAATGTTTAATAAAGTTTTTTTTTTATATAAAACAGAAGTGTTATGAATTACACAAGCTTATAAAAACATGTATAGAATGTAAAACTGGTTATTACTCTTTCTTCATACTTGAACTTTCCTTCCAATTTTCTTTTCTTTGACTGCTATCCATCATTTATGAAAGAAAAAAGAAAAAAACAAAAAACACTCTCTCTTTTAAATCTCCAGCCCAGAGGCAGTTTTTAATATTTCTGGCTTAAAAGAGTTCTTCAGACTGAATGAAACAATAGTCTGAAGTGCAGCTTCTTTTCAGGAGCAGACATTAAAAAAAAAGCCACAATCAGACATTCATACACCAGTCCTGCAGACTTTACACAAAACAAACTTCTACTGAAACAGCTTGTTATAACAGATTTCTGTGGGAGATCACAGATGCATCACCCCCATCAGACAGACAATTTGCAGGCAAGATTCTGTCCAGGCAATGAGGACTATGCAATCAGAAACCTCTGTGTCCTCAAGACTCAAAGAATTATTAAAATGATATGGTCTTGGAGGTCCACGCTACATCTGCTACCCTAATTAATGGAGCATGTAGAAGATAAGTATTAATTTTAATGAAAAAGTGGGACATACTGACACCCATTTCACATTTGTCCAACCCTGAGTAACTCACAAAGAATATAATTCATTCATGGTAAATGAACGAACCCTGGGAGAGTTGATAGTGCAAGAATGTATAAATTACATCGCCTGCTGCCTATTTCTTGGGTAATTCTGCCTTTTCTCTCTATACTTGAAGTACTTTCTGCACAAAAATGTCAGAAGTATTTACCTGCCAAGGAGGAAAGCAATCACTACTTTCCCCTGCAATATGGAAGAACAAGGGTTCAGGCACAGACAGCCAAAGTGAACTTCTTTTGATAATTATTATTTTGAAACACCAAGCAAAACTCATGTTCATTCTCAATTCCCTTATGGTTGCAGAGATACTGATACTTCACTCTACGTATTTGGCTTTAAGTTACGATGCTTCAGGATTCAGAGAAGCATTTCAAAGCATAGCACTTATTTAATCTAATTCTTCATGAGGTTACACACACACAACAGAACTCCAGAAAACCTCTGAAAACTCGAGCAACGTCAGTGCTGGACTGAGTCACTTCCTGACGTCCCTGGTTGAGAACCTGGCCCTCCACCTCCTCACTTCTCTATCAGAATTGCTTCACAACTGCTGAGAAGGTAAAGATCCGTTATCTACTCAGAGTTAAAAGTACATGGTAGAAAAAGAAAAGCTCAAGCATATTCAGAACAGGAGGATTCAATTTTTCTACATCATATCAATTTCCCCCTTCCATCTCTCCACTTTTCCATACAAACTTGCTCAGCTTTACTAAAAAAAAAAGTTTGTTTTAAGCACCATGTGTCCTGCAGGTGGAACAATTATGTATTACATATAACATTATAAATTAATCAAAATATTGTTGGGCAAGCCAAGACTTTTTAGCCAAAATTTTAACCAGCAATGTTTTGCACAGTTGATGTTTGTGTTTTGAAACATCAGTTAGAGTTTTTGCCCGCTCTTCACTTCTTGGGAGGGTGTAGTCTGACTGCCCATCTTTTCTCATAACCAAAGGGGATATGTTCATAGGGGCTTAATTCAAGGGCTTTTGCAAGCTAAATTTTAGATAGAACCTTGGAAAAGGTTCAAAGAGAAGTAATCAAGTAATTTTTCTCATGTATGTCATCAGAGAAGATTTGGATGAGTGCACTCTCTCTCTTTCACTCTTTTTTTTTGTTGTTGTTGGTTTTAAGAAAGCAAGTCTGCCTAATTATGATTACCTGGACATTTGTCTAAACTTTGTCCGTCATGAAGGAAAGATAATAAGAAATTCAGACAATCTTCACCATTTTTTCATGTGCCTGTGGGACTGTGCGCCGTTGGCAATGCATCCCCCTTAAAATGAAAGGCTACAAAAGATTTGTACCTGTCAAGTCTGAAGCTTGTTGTTATCTGCTTTATCTTGACAGCCTTGAAATCAAAGGGCTACATGTTCAGCAGTGGAAAGGAAAAGATGGCGGTGTATTTAATTACTTTGAGTGTATATAAAATGAGCACATGTAGTAAAATATGGAATTGCAGTATTTTTTGACTTTTCTATGTGCATCAAAAGCAAGAATACCACTTAAATATCATACACCTTGTTCTTGGTTTCAGTTTCTTCTGGAGAAGGGTCAGAGTCATGGCTTTTGCTATAAAGGTTACATAGGTTGGACACAGTAGACATGGCCCTCTTTTTACAGAGGCCTACAACTCAAATTCAGGCTCAGGCTCTGAATAATACTTTCAATCCACTCAAAATTCAGCAAAGTGGTATTGATGGTATTGATGTACTTCAGTGAGCTGCTCGAGTAAGGACTCCAGGAGTAATACCTCACTTCTAAAATGGCGTTACATAAAATTATGCTCTTTAATAAAGCACTACACTTTGCTAGCAGCACTCGTGACGCTTTTGTCCTCAGTGGTGGCAGATGCTGCAGAATGACAGCATGCTGAAAAAGATTGCGTATTAAATGTGTTACTCTCTAGTTTTAGTCTCTGTACAGTTCCTTGATTTTAGGTGTTCAGCTAGGCAGTATAGCTGGGGAGGAAGTGGTGATAACATCACATAACCATAGAAAATCAGGCTAGGAGGGGACCTTGAAAAGTCATCTCGTGCATCCCTCTGCCCAAGGGCAGGATCGGTGTCCCCTAAGCCACAGCAGTTCCAGCCAGCCGGCTCCCGCAAACCTCCAGAGAGGGAGATCTCACAGCCTCCCCCAGCAATTCATTCCTGCCCTTAACTATCCTTTTGGTTAGATGATTTTGGCTAATGCTTAAAGTAAATCTCCCTTGCTGCAATTTAAGGCCATTACCCCTTGTGCTGTCCCAGGTGGACGTGGGGAATGATTTATTACGTAAATTTTCGCAACGATTTTGAAGATTGCTTTTATGCCCCCCTTTGGCCTTCCCTTCTCTAAAGTCACATGTAAAAGATAAAAGAAAACTAATGAACAGAGGTTTAATTAATTCCATGTAGCAATTTTTAAGCTATATTCTAAAAATAAAATACTTGGAAAGAACATCAGTAAACCATATTACTCAGGAGGATAGAAGGAGTAATAGCATGCCAGTGTGGTTGCATAACAGAGAAATAGGAACTTTGCAAAAGGTCAAATGAACATTACCACTGAGCAAAAAGGCAGCGCTTTCTCTGTATCGCCTCTTAAAAAAAAAGAAAAAAGAAAAGTTCTTCAAGATTGATGGGAAGAATAAAGATACATGTAATTAAAGTTATTAGACCCATAACTCTCACTGAACTAAACTGGAACTTTGCCTGCTTAAAGACTGCAGGAAGGATGCTTTTGTATTTAAGGACTATATTGAAATTCAAGAGACAAGTTTAATCCTTGGCTTTCCTTGAGACTTCCTTTGCGATTTTGCGAAATTACCTATCGATAAAATGAGCAGTGGCTCCACGTATTTTCTCTGGAACTATTCTCATTTTGTTTTTGTAGATGACAAACCCTTTAGGATGGCGGGCTGTCTGTACTGAGACGTGCAGGACTCCAGCCTAGGAGGAACCAAAGTCAGCAGAAACTTCTGGCCGTGACTGCATCACAAAACGCAACACCAGGCTACTGAACAAGGAATTGTCATGTACTGGATAAATCCCATTGCAAAAGATGTTAAACGTTACTTCAAATGGATTAACTGTGTCTGTTGGTTATTTAGATCATGCTTATCTTCACAGGATGCACAGGCTGGCTTATAATTCAACACTGTAAAAGCAACAAAGTCTCTAATCCCAAAGCCCAGAGTATTAGAATGAGAATCTAGTTATTTTTGTTTCCTGGTAGTTATTTTAATAAGGGATGCATGGAGAAGCAATATGCAAGTGCCAACCTATGAAAAACATTAAATAAATGTTGAGATTATGAGTGATCATGGATTCTTTAATGCTTTTTCCAGATGTCCCTGTGAAGCAGAGAAGTGTATGAAATAAAGAAACATTTTTTTTATAGACAATAGGCTGATGATAACAAAGACTTGGAAAATGTCTACATACTGTGCTTAAGCCAGCTCAGACATCCTTGCAAAGCTATGGAGGCAGAGCTGAAGGAGTTGCTTAAAGTCAAAAAAGACATCCATATGCCACAACATGGAGCTGAGCTGGTGATTTCAGGCATGAATCCAGAAGACCATTTTTGTGACAGCAAAGCTACTGCTGTCCAAACTGATAGCAGCATGTCCCTGGCTAGATAATAACCATATATGGATTTACCATTAGTGGCTGGATATCTTGACAGGCTATAATTTAAAAATAACATTTATGCTATTAGCACTGCTTCCTTATATTTTGAGGAGAAACCAGATTATCATGTTCAAAGTTGCAAGGTCTCCTCCTATTTTTTCTTGCATTATCCTTGTTTTCTGCATTTGACACTAGAGGCAATTTATTCCTGATTTTCCTACACACAAGTAGGACAAGATTCAGGTCCTACCTCGTCAATCTTTATACACAGATCTCCATCTCTTATTGTCCGCTAATCAGTTGTACTAAGAATTTTGTTGCATATATTTCTTTCTGTGCTCTTGTTTACAGTCCTTTGGAGATTTTTCCTGTTATTGCTGCTTATTCATACTCCCACCCTCAAAAACCACTGGTCAAAGTCCATCTATTTTATCTGAAAGAAATAAAATAAACATCTAACACATAATGTGGTAGAAACCGTGGCAACAGAAGCAGCAGACTATTCTGCAGCAGGCTGCTTTTTGGCTTCCTAAGCACATATCCAACCTGAGCCCCTGGGCTGTGCATCGTCCTGTTTGGTTGGAGCTGCAGTTCATTTACTTTGGTTGCCTTCCAGAGGAAGAATATGATCCTCAAAAATGCTCTTGGTTCCTTCAGAGAGGAGACAAGAGTATTCAGATCCCCTTGAAGTCAAAGTGAGGACACACAGCCATTCTCCGGATCAAGTCCATGTTAATGATGCCGCATCTGCTCCACATGCACACGCAGCAGTGTTATTTAAAAAACTGCAGACGGTGACCAATTGACTTAGCAGCTCACCTTGCTCTTCCTACTGACAGAAAGGAGCATCTTAGGCTTAGAGCCCTTAGTATCCCTTTGTCTTGCAGGACATCTCCTATGCTGCCAGGTGAACTCCACCGAATAACTAAGCTGCTGTAAAATTAAAGGTACATCCTACCCACAGGACACAGAGAACTTTTAAGACTTCTGAATTATAGGAAGAAATCTGGTCTCCAAATAAAATAAAGCAAGCTTTCCCCCAAAGTGCTTAACTAAAGGGTATCCATGCCACACTTTTATTTTTCATCCTTTTTTTGACCTTTAATTTAATGTAAGTACTCAAGCAATTTTAGCTGTGTTTTCTTCTCAACTTCTTCTACTTTAGGCCACACACACAAAGATCATTCTGTGACTTGACACCCTTCCTTTCTTAAAATCTTATGGTGAGGAGAAAAAAAAAAGGATGTTATTTTAAACAACCTCAAACTAGAGTTTTTTTCTCCATTAGGGTACTTATTTATTCATTTCAATTCATGTCTTTTTTACATTGAAAATTATAGCTTTTACAGATTCCTGTAAACGTTTAGGTATGAAAATGGCTCTTTTTCAAAAATGTGCTTCTAGATCACTAAAAATAATTCACTTGTGTTCACATTTTCTTTGTGTGGAATTCAAGGTAATAATATGCATATTTATTGCTCATCCCTATCTTTATTGATCTATGTTATTTCCTTTTTAATCTCTATAAATATGTATTTATTGCTGATAAAATGGTAGTTGAGACACATTACTCACCTGTTCACACACCAGATATATCAACGCTGGTATCACAAGAAGCTCCCTCATCCAACCTCACCATTTCCCACTAACCTTCAGCAGTAAGCATCATGTCTGGATGCAAGAACATACAAGCAGTCCCTCTAGCAGACTGGCTAAGTTTGCCAATCTACTTGTCCCAGTTCTAGACCAGGCTCGTGACGGGCCATTAGCTTCACACCATCCAGGTTTGATGCCACTAAACTCATCTGATGTGAAGATGCATTTGATGTATTGCTGTACTTTTCTCCAAATGCTCTGAAATAGCGTTTTCAGATGGCTTTTTCTTTTATAATTATATTCCTGTTTATTAAAATAAAATTTCTAGTTTGAGGACTCATTCTGCCTCGGCATTTTAAATTTTAATGCAACACATAATCCCTCTCCAGCCACTACTGATTTCATTTCTTTGTGGCACTGTAAGAGCAGAAGGGTTAGGTTCACTAATTGTTGAAGGGTCAGGTCATTGACATACCAGCGGCTTTTTCATACTTGGTGACCGCTGGTTGCTGAGCCAGGTATATGTAAGGCACACATCTCTTGGGCTCTACCTGCTAGCTGCTTGAAACTGAACTACTGCAATGATACTCCCAAAGCCAACTTTGGTTTGGCATGAGGTACAAGGCAATTCAGAAATTGGCGCTCTCAGAAAGTTCTCCTTTCCTTGTTATTTCCTTCCAAGAATGTTAAAAAAAAAAAAAAAGAATGTTCTCCACTTTTAAATTGCTGTTCTCTCACCAGTGAATAGCCCTCATATCGGATGTATTTCCAGTGAACACAGCTCACAAAATATTAGTAAATTAAAAATGATCAAGATGGCAGCAGTCTCACTGAAGGAATTTATCATGACAGAGGTAATACCCCAGAATATGAACTTTCTTCCGTCACCAATTCTATCTTAAATCCCTCTGAAAGGTACATGAAAAGCCTCTACATTAAATTGCTGTCCACTGAGGTGGAAACTAAACCTAAGTTTTTTGACCAAATCTTTATCACCTAAATACTATTTTACTTATTTCAGGATTCACATTAGGACCATATTTTACCATAAAGGTGGAACTTCCATACACTTAGAAAACTATTCGAATTCTGTTTTTTTTTTTCCACAAAAGCCCTCCTTTGCAGGTAATACATTGTCCCAAGAAAAAAATTTGTAACAGTAGAGCATGCAAGTAGTTCAAAAAGGTGAGTTATTTTCCACTGTGTATGCACTAAATGCATGTGAATTGCAATAGATGGGCCAAATGCTTTCTCAGGAGGGACACGTATTGACATCTTTGGACAGTAGCAGCAGCCTTTGAATTTTCACTTCAACTACCGCTTAGAAACGACACTGTCAGAAAGGAAACACCTACTGTGCGCCTTCACTTGCCTTCTGATCCCTTATTAGTTAACCCTGAAGTGCATATGTATACAGCCTTAATCCCCAAGTGAGTATCTGGACCAGGGGAAATCTGGAATTAATTGCGAAGTATTTTGGTTACTAATGCAGCTGTTACAAGTGTTTGATTTGGCAAGAGAACAGAAAAGGCACTGCATACCAATTTCGTGAGCCACTGTAAAAGCTGCATGGAGGCCGTCATCTTCAATCACTGCACAGCTGCGCTCAGGAGAGCATATGGTCCCAACGTCTGCCATTCCCAGAGTATCACATGAATGATGCCCACATAAATCCTGCCCAGGAAGGAAAGAAAAAAAAAAAAATCATTAAAATAAATTTTTACACCCATAGGTAACAATGGGTTAAAGTCACCAGCCCTTTGCAAACAGCAGAACCGAGATAAAACCATCAATACATGCTTCAATCTAAAGATGTCAATGCAGTTTAAAAGCATGATAACCCAATCCTATCCCAGGATAGTAAGTAAGTAAAGTAAATGGGAATATTTTCATTGACTTTAACAGGATTTGAAACATTCTATAATTAATTGTTGTTAGTCTATATTTCTACAATGCATACAGAAGCTCAAACTTTCATTAAGTTAGGTACTCAAAATACATGTCATAGAAGAATTTCTTCATTGACGATAAAAATAGTATATTCTCTTTATTTACAGAAGGTGAACCAACGCACAGAGAGAAAGGTTCAGATTCCTCATCAGTGCTTGAATCAGAGATCAGTTTTCAAAAGGCAAGTCTTATAGTTGCACTTAAAGAAATGAGATTGCTATATATTAAATCTCATGTCATATCTATCAAGTAGTACAATGATTAATAACGTATTATCCAATATACCAAGTATTTAAGCGATTCTCAAAGGTTGTTTAACGAGTCAGGCATATGACAGAGAGTAAAATCCCCTGATTCCCAGTCTTACTAGCGCAAAAACTTGATCACATGCTTCCTGCTTGTAGATATGGGGTGTCTCCAAAAACTATGCGGGTAGCATTAGGTTTTTTTCTTTCCATTCCAGGATGATAATGATCGCGACCATTGATAACAATAACGAGAAGGTAGCTTTGGTCAGACAGTGTTTTAATCATCAGCAATAACTTTCTGGTGCTTCTGCTGAAGCAGAGGAAGGAGTACTAGCCTGAATCTACACATATATGCTTTTTTGGTTGAGAAGGAAAAACAGGTACCATGCATTTGGGACACTCCTAGACATTTCATTGTGGTTGAATGAAAATGTCATTTCCAAGGTATGACAGTATTATCAAATGTTATTATCCAAATGATCAAAGAGTACCTTTTTCCCCTTCATTTTTAAGACTCCTTCCCTTAAGATCTCTTTTTATAATGACTGACTTTCATGAAGCCTTTCATAACTAATACATCTGAATAACAGATATCCTGTATGAGGTTCCAGGTCAACAATGTTCATTGATTATGACAGTTTCAAATTTAGGCAAACTTGAAAATGCACAGGATTCAAATCCCATTGAAGTCAAAGAAAAAGACACTGAGTTCACAGATACTGTGAAAGAGCATCTCTTCAAAAACAAAACAAAACAAAACAAAACAAAACAAAGCAATTTTTTTTTCCCCAAGATGAAATAAAGACATTTTCAAGATAAAATTACATAGCAATATTACATATATAGAGCAAGAATTTTGAGATCAGTTCCTCCCGCTTCCAGGTGCCTGGGAACTCTTCGGTAAGTGCACTCTTGGTGCTACTTAATGTCGAGATTTAAATGCCACAGTACCAATGAACAAAACAGCCTCACAAGAAGAGAAGGAATAAAGTTCAAAAGTATTTCAATTCCCAAATGTTCACAGGTATAATCCATGGTTTAAGAAAAGCTTCCATTCTGTAGCAATGCAGATAACATCCAGAGAATTTTCTCTCTAACCCCACTGGCTCCCGCCCTTGACATCCAATTAGCTCCCCAGGCTTTGCTTCTGGCTCTGCATGGGTTATTGGAAGGTATATAATAAGGGTGCCCATTTTCAAGTACTTTTTTCCAGTTTTCTTTAGGCAAATAAACTTCATATCATTTTCAGCATCTCTGGACCAATGTTGGAAGAGGTCCTAAGTGAGGTCATGTTATTTTAGTGTCAAACATCTGGGGCATATTAAACAAGGAAGATACAATCCTTAAACTCCTATTACTTTTGCTTGGGTTCATATCCATTTAGCCCTTTATGTATCACTTCTGAATCTCACCCTTTCAGTCTAAAGGTACATTTTACATAGAGTAAACTCTACGTCAATGTAACTGTAAGTGGTTTACCTACAGCAGTGTGAGTAACAAAACTCAGAAAAAATGCATGTGCATAGTACCAATAAAAATATCTTTTCATGGTGATATAATTGGTCTAAATAAATGAGTGTAAGCTGTATAGGAAGTAAAATACCTTTATACTAGTGCCATTTGAACTGAATCCACACAAGCAGTTGAATAGAAATTCTTACACAAGTACTGAAAAGCACATACATTAGACAGAAAGCAGCTTACTGGAGGAGGTCTAAATTATTCTCAGGTTGATAGTGCCAAGGATAGTGTAAAATACATTAATTCAGGCCCTGGTCTTTTCTTGTATTTGGGTGTCATTATTATATAGATACCTACATCAGTACTACTCCCAGTATGGGCACAATTATATCAGCACACAGATGTCTTATGCTAGTGCATGATTTATTTCCGTTTGCATACAAGAAACTATGCCAGTGATATGGCTATGAAGCTATACCAGCAGACAAAACCAGACCTCACAATGATTCTACAGATTTGATGACACAAGTACAATTAAAAGAACACAATCTTTCTAAGGTAATCTCATAAACTTCCTTAGAGTTACTTCTGATGGGATGTGTGGAGTGTGGAAAATTACAACAGGGATGTGAGCCGTAAGCAGCCCTTCTGACTCCTGGCTGGTTAGTAATCCTAACCTCAAAATTTCCAAAGCTATGCAAAAGATTGTGTTATGCCACCTTCATAAGACATCAGCAAAATAGCTATGTACATAGACAAGCACTAAAGGACAGAGCAGTGTTTGGTTACTTTACATATGGTATGTATCACTGACATTTTACCATAACTGCATGTCCAAGTTTTCCTCAGAACTCGTAACTTCATCAAACCACTGTTCCTCTATTTCCATCATTTCCCCGAATATGACACATATCCACACATCTCAACATCCCACTAGCAACTTTCAAGGCAGTGCTCATCTGCATAACAGTTGTATAGACAAAACAAAGCAAGCTTTACACTTTCTTTATGAAATACCTTAATTTGGGGTCAGATAAAATGCATTTCTTGAAGGGCTGTATTAGTTAAAGGTTGCTCCTAGGAAATCCCACAGAAGATAAGTAACTCTACAAATTGCTTATCTGTAAAATTACCTAGCTCCTCCAACACCCCACAAACAGCTGGAAAACAGCTGTCCTCAGATGGTGTGAAACCAACGATCCCCGTAAGGGAGAAGGGAGGAGAGTGACCACACTGTGCCCAGAAAGCGGTGGACGGTCATACAGTAAATCCTCGTTCCCTTCAGCCAGCTCCGTGACCACATCCGTGCTGCCTCCCCAGCCGTCTGAGCAAGGCGGCGTGGGGAGTCCTGCAGCCGCCTACCGAATCCCAGCTGGGCAGCGGTGGAGGAGGCTTGTAAAGGATATTGGAAACAGGGACAGGAAATATTTTCTGGTGCTAGCGTCTTTGTACAAAGCTGTTATCGGAGGGATGTCTACGGGTTGCCCAACTGCTGCTAGAGCAGGGCACGCGTTGGCTATGCTTTGAACAGAGAGCAGGCGCTGAGCCTTCTGGTTTTCGTTGCAGACTTCAGTCCTCAGCGACAGCATGAGGATGCATTTTTTAAGCTAATGTTGACATTGTCAACAATGCATTTTTTTAAGCTAATGCTGACCTTGTCAACAATCGCTTAGGCAGATTACTGAAGACTCAGCTCCATTATGTTCTCAACTCATAGTCTTATTTATTCCTTATTTCTCTTGCCTCTGCATGATTTGAACTTTAATATATTTCTATTCTTAGCACCACATAGTATATATATATATATAGTTGAAGCCAATCAAGTGGCATCTCTGAGACAAATACTCTGAAAATTTTGCTATCAGGCCAACTCACCATTCCCTAAGACATGCTCTTTCCCAACAGCATGATTTAAGCGACCTTATTGAAAATCACACCTGTTTACACTTCCACTGATTTAAATACTTATGGCAAAATTTCTTTTGACTTACAACTCCTGTAGCTGTACTTGCCATAGATTATTTGTTACCAGCATCAATAGCCACAATTTTAGTTCTCCTGGGCAATCTTGGAAAACAGTCTCAGACTTTTATGAAGTAAAGTTTCTGGGAGTACATTAAAAGCTTTTATTTCCCTTGAAAATATTTTTTTTTGTTAAAAACAGGCCTGGATGTATTGATACAATTTAAAAAAATCTGTGTGGATCTCATCAACTTTTCATACTTCAGCTAACGCACTAAGAAACCAAGGACTCACATGATACTTAAAATCAGTGTTGAATGATTATTTCACTATTCTGTGTGGCTTCTATTTAAAAAGTTAAGTGCTTACTCAGATCTGTATATTCATTTGTCTCCAAACAGTGGCAGAAGCTTTGAAGAATAAATGTTTCTTGTTATTTCTAAAGAAGGCCCTTCATCTTCATTGCAGTGGTTTCAAAATGGAAGAATTACTAGGAAATGCATTTGCTACACTGGAGGACAGATATGTTAAGACTTAAGCTTTGGCAAAGGAATGACTTAGGAAAACTGAGCTGTACATCATAAGACTAGTAGTTAATTAGACAGCTTATTAAAGGCCAAGTGTTCTTGGCATTCATAAGTACATCAAGAGCAGCTGGCTGTTTGCCATGTATACATGGCATTGTTGTGAATGAAGATAACTGTCGTGGCTCCCTGCTGGAGCAGTTAATTTATTTTACCTGAAATTCTTTGATTTGTGCAGTAGGCTTAAAACCAGGAGTAAACTGTTTAATGAAACCTGATATTAGGCCAGGGCCCATGGACTGGATCCAAAACAGGACGTAAGCACCAATGGGGACAGTTTAGTGGAATGTAAGGGCAGAAGAACAAATATTGGCTCACACATCATCTGGTCTTTGAGTTATCTACCCTTCACCGGGCTTGCAGTTTGTGACCTTATCGGCCCCAAACTGCCACAGTCTTACAGTCCTGAGCAGCTTAGCACTTAGCTTACACTACAGTTTGATCGGGGTTGAGATGCTTAATGTTTCTCAATCTTTGCACCTGAGGGAACCCAGCCTACAGATGTTCTCAGATCAGATGTATGAGAAACCAACAGGATCAGGCTTTCTGTTGGGCACAGCTGCACATCATCTTCTTTTAAAGCACAGCCAACAGCTTCTAGATCTCTGTGTGTTTGCTTGCTTGCTTTTAAGGTTTCTTTACAATGGCTCATCAGTTAAAGCCTTTGCCCAATGAGAAGGTGATCCAGCTTCAAGTTACTTTGAGGGATGAGGATACTTAAGAAGCATGTTTCTTAGGAGAGCGCCCTATGGTCTATGGTCTACATCAGACTACAGTCTACAATGAAGGTCTGCAGGTGTTTGTGCACGCAGGGAGCTGTGGCTTCTTCTGTTGCAGCCCATGTGCCAAAGGTTTCCCTAGTCCTGACCGCAGTTAGTGCTTAGGGCGCTTCATGAAGGGACCTCATTTTTGGTCCCTATTCCTCAGCCTGCTTCTGTATTTTACACTGAACAGTCCTTGGGTAAATTACAGAAACAGTCTTCCCTCCGTGTGCTTTGGGAGCACAGGCCACCTTGCTCTAAGCAGTGCGCGCCAGTCAGCAGCTTCAGGTCACGATTTCTCTCCTTCTCACCATATGAATCTTGAATTACTTGCTAAACAGTGACATAGCTATGGTCAGAGGAGTGGAAAGTTTCCTTAACACCTGGAACAGCTTACAACCTACCGGTTAAAGACCTCTCCTGGGAGGTGGGCGATACAGACCTAAAATCCCTCAAGCAGAGGAAGGAATTAAATACGACTTTCCGACTTCCTGCAGCAGCGTTCCCACCGCAGGCCTGTAAAGGGAGGGTGGGGCCAGGCGGTATTCGGGACTCACGCGTCCACCCTCCCGCGCGCCCCTCTGCAAAGTGGGTCAAAGTTTATTAATGTCACAGCTACGCGGAACAGCACGTGTGGAGGAAAGTAAGGTTCACCCAAACAGAGAGTATTACGGGTATCACCCAAGGAGCGCATGATGCCTGGAAGGCAAAAGGAGCACAAGACCAAAGAAGACAGATTGCAAAAGGAATACGGGAAATAAGGGCTAACTGGTGAACAAACTAATTAGGGAATGGCCTATTTATCCCTCGACTGATACTACGACACTTAAAAAGAGAGGCTTTACAAGCCAAAATGGTGGAACACTACTGCCCTGGAGGAAGTCCTCTTCCTGAGACACTGGTGGGTCTCACTCATGGGGATGTCCAGGTTAGGGCACCAGGGAGAGGGCCTGGCCATCACTGCGAAGCGAGGAAGGACTCCCGTCGGACTCACTGCCGTACTGCTTTGTCTGCCCACGGGCACACTTTGAGACAGAAGGCCAAAGCCCAGTTACCTTTTGAAGACAACAGGAGTGGTGATAACCTGCTGTACTGACCAAAACTGAAGTCATGTATTTTCCTCCGATAGCTTAACTTAAAAATTGAGGTCACCTTCATTCCAGGTTAATATGATAAATACGGGTCTGAGTTTTGGGCATTTGAATCTCAAATGTACAGAGCTGTCTTTCTGAATTCTAAGTGAGGTGAAATTCAAGAAAACCCAATGTATGGGTGATGTCCCATTGGGCTAAGTTTAGCACATGCATGTTACACTTGCTGGCTTCAGAAACTACCTCCTAACCACACTGGGTATTTTGACATGTTCTTACTCTGCCCTTGCATGGTATGGGGACCCTAGGTACAACGTATCCGCGGATGCTCTGCAACAAAGTATTAGAAATAGAGTCTAAACCGGATTAAGCTTTTACGCCCCGAGTGTGCAAATTAACAAAACTTCTTTTTTTCCCTAAAGCATATAAAGAAAATGCAGCAGCATTATGCAAACCACAGATTATTTAAAAATATTGACCAAATGCACAGAAACCATTTGGACTTTGCATGGGGAGGGGAAGGGCAAACAAGGTTTCAGTTATGAAACTGATGACTGGTGAACAAGGGCAAATGTACAATTCAACTTGCCTAACCCATAGTTCCTCTGTGGGGAAACTCCACACCATCCCTGTAGATTAGTGTGAATCACGCTACTTCTGCACAAGTTATGTCCCACTTTATTTTCCCCAGGGACATTACCTAAATGTATTAGATTTGCAACAAAATTGGTGAAAACGCTATGAAACTGGTTGACACATCACCTTATAATTTCTTCAGAGTAATAATAATAAACATGAGTGAAATATATTGTTTACCATTGGTGTAGTGACCTGTTTTACTAATATGGGATAATAATTGTAGGGAGATGATAATATAGAAAAGAAAAAAAGAAGAAAGAACTAGAGCCAAAGAAAGCATGTGCTCCATGCAACGAAATTATCATACATAGAGCTGAGATAATTCAGAGTTTGCTGTTAAATTTCAACAGCACTGTCAGATTGACAGTTAAACTAAATCACACACACAAGACCCGTATAATTACTGTGTAAAAAAAAGGCAGGGCAGTGGCCTTTGGCTCTAGCATGAACTTTTTGTCAGAGTCAGGCATGATGGCCCTATCATGGATGATGCTAACAAGCACTTAGGAAAGTATTTTTTCTTTCTTGTTGCCTGTATCTACTGTGAGAAATATCTACTTTAATTTTCACATGATTCAGAATCAGGGGGAAAGGAAAGGAAAAAAACTGGATTTTGTCCAAATGCATTTAACTAAGGGTCACTAATAAAAGAGATCGGATGAATATTAGAGGATAATTGCAGAAAAGGGTAGGCCTCAGAAAAAAACCAGTTTGAGCTCAAGCGCAGTTTGCAAATCACATCTAACATGCTTTTCTACTGTGACAAATAATCTGGCAAGTATTTTGTTGCATCCGTAAAAACCTGAAGACTGAAGATAACCTGTTTCCAGCTTCTGAGAACTGTTCACAATAAAAAAGCCTGAAACGGACTAAATTCTACATTTGCTGTTGACTTCATGGCCACTGAGAACAAAGCGAACTAACCTCCAGGGAAGAGGGCTTTACAAGCTCTTCCTCCTTCCCACCACACAGCTGCTCATCTACCACCACGCGGGGTGGAGGACTCACCTGGCCACCAGATGATCAGATCCTCGCATCAGCATATTCCGTGAAAGATGCGCCGAGGATGCACGCGGCCCAAATATTTACAGCTTCTGTCAAAGACTTGACCACAAAGTAGTCAAACAGCAGGGGACCCATGTATTCTTTAAGGTTGTTAAGGCAAAACCACCTTAACGAGAGCTCTCACAGGACTTATTAGAAAATTATCACCTTCTGGTACCGACAAATCAGACCTCTGTCAGGTTTGAGACCGGCCATCATGGGTCAAACCAACAAATTGAAACCACTGGGAAAATATACTTCTCCTTACTAGATTTTGGGGATTTAAATCATCACTGTGGAACCCAGCTATGTTTCTGCAGTATTTAGTGATAGATAATTTCAATCTCCTAGACAGGTGATAATAATGACTAGACACATTACTGTAGTTTTCCTTGCAGTTACAGGGCAAACGGATTCACTGCAGCTAATGGACAGTTAGTTACATGGTTCTTGCCACCACTGATAAGCAATATAGAGCCTGAAAATAGTTTTAACATCGGTTGTCCAAAAACTGAACCCCTGTTCACATTTATTTACTATTTACTATGCTCTGCAGAACAATTGCTTTAAAGCTCTTATCAAAGTAAATGTGGATTATGACCAAAAGTGAGCAAATGTTTTAATCCAGAACCAGTAAATCTCCTTCTAAAAGTCTTTTTGCATGGGAAGTACTTCCTAATATGAATGATGATGATGATAATTTGAACCGCCAGCACTAATTTTATAATAAAGGAGAGCTGCCAGCACCCTCTCAGTCTATGAATGGTTATTAATTTATCTTTAAACAAGTAATGACAAGAGAAGAGGAGGAAGCAATGGTGCTGAATTCTCATGGGATTCTTCTTTTATAAGGAACTCAAGTAAAGCTACTACCTTTTCAGAGAGCCTCTCTCGGTGTCAAAAATAACATCCAAGTAAATGCTGCTCCAGAATGAAGATAATTATTATATTAGAGACTTGTATGGCAACAGGGACGCATAATTTAAATTCTAACTATGCATAAACAGTTACATACAGCTGAGGACACGCGTTCAGCTGACAAATGATTTGCAAATATTATTCTGTTGACACAGAGGCACAAAGTTCAAGGTGGCCTCAGTTAGTAAACAAAGACGGAAAATGTACCTCACACATTTACCCCATGCCGAAAACCCAAACCGTTTAGAAGACATCTGGATGTTCAAAAATTAGCATGACGGTATTCAGAGCCCATCAAAACATGCAGCCATCGGTTGGCGTCTAGTAGCTAAGCAACGTACTTCACACATTCAAAACATAGTTGTAAAAGTTGGATCCTCCTGCCAACTGCTGCCACTCTCATTGAAAAGCTAAGCTGGAAAAAATCTCTCTTTAGTTCAAAGTGGGCTGTTTTCTCCAGGAAACATCTCTGCTACTTTTTCATCCTTTAACCCTTTTTGTGTTTACATTCCAAGAGGAGCAAACAGATTCATGTTGACATTTTGAGTGTAAGCATATAAAAATCGTGTGGACTCACACATACTCCCTGCAAAGAACATCATGAACACATGTAGCAAGAAACTACAGAACTACAGTCTTGTTCTTACTGAGTCGAACACTTGAATGTAATGCCAAACAATGTGCGTGTGCACACAGTGAATCATTAAAGCAGATCAAGTTACACTGAGTTGCACTGAGGAGCTAATCCCATAGTTAAACGTGTTAAAATGTAAACCGAGAAAACGGAAGCCTGTGCTTTTTCCTTGCAAAGCATTTACATCCCTAAGTAACAGTGCAAGCAATATTTGCATCTTAAGAGTGGAAGGAGACCACGGGAACTGTGACATTCTCTTTAGTTTAGGTACTACTTACATCCAAAAGAAGTAATTCATGCATTGCTCAAGAGTCTTTGAAAGTGGATTACTGATTAGCAGCACCCTCTTGCTCTGGCAGGAGGGCATCCATGCAAAGAATTACAGATAAGCATCCGTAATGCAAGTGCACTTTAAATTCACATCCTACCTCAGTCCAAATTAACTTAATAATTGATGTTAAGATTCACAGTCTGCCACCCTAGGAGTTTCTGAATTGTAATAAATCCCAGGGAAATAAATGGGAATACTGGCAGAGAAAAACACTCTTTAGTGAAAAGTGATGGATTCTGGCCCAGGCTTAATTAATAAACCATTAGAAAGGATGTTTATAGAAAAAAGCAAGAGCATTTTGACCCAGCCTAGGTAGCCTGCTTTCGTTCACATTATAATGATAAAAAAATGAAAGCTTGCAAATTAGACTGATGGGCTTTAAACTGCTAAAAAAAGCTCCTGTTGTACAAGTGATGCCTGACTGACACAGAACCTAATGTTTCAACTATTTACAGCTATAAAAGCAAGCCAGGCGCTTTTTTTTCCCCCTTCTGGAGCAACTCCTTCCACAAACCATCCAAAGCATCCTTTTTGGCAGGCTCCTATGATGTAGAAAAGCAAGAGAACTCAAACGAATGGAAAGTCATGCAGTTATTTTTTTCATACTTGGGGAAAGGAAAAAAAGAAAACACCAAACGCAAACCGCTGAAGGGATATTCTTACAGAAGAACTTCATTGCATAAACTCAGCCACATGTCTACTAGACCAATGTCCCTTAACGACCTCTGGCAATGCAATTAATTAACAACCGGGTAGGGAGCAAGGCACAGCTCTGCATGGGTGAGGTCCGATCCACAGTTGATCAGGACACCCGTTTTTCACTTGGGGAATGAGAAAGAGACTGCACCCCCTTACCACCAGCCAAACTCACTCAACTTCTGCAGCTCTGTTTACCTGTGGTTTGCATTTACGTCCTACCCTTGAACCACAAGCGCTGCCGGCGTCCAGTGCGGCAGAGCTATTCTTGCTGGAAATAGCATCTCCAACGCACTCAACAAGGAAGTCGCGTGTACTTTTAAGGTGTTCTCCACCATTTTCCCTAGCAGGTTTGTTTGGGGACTAATTTAGGCTAGGGAGCACGATCAGCCCGTTGCCTGGACCACCTCCCCAGAGAGAGGAGGTGTGTGTGAAACATCTCACTGGGAAAGATGGAACAATGTCATCTCTCAAGCAGAGATTAAGTTAAGCGGCCTCAGCCGAGTCCCTGAATCAGGCAAATTACCACCTCTCCACCCCGGCAGGAGCCCCAGCACCACACTGGCACGAATGACTGCGTACCTGCAGTGGGGATGACCTCGCAGGGGAGGGGGCACACACCAATGCATACACAATTTGTTGGGTTTTCAGCTCCTCTTCTGTCCCTGGCAGCTGTGCATGTGGCTGCTGGTCCCCGAGATGGAGTGCGACCCGACAGAAAGGCCGAAGGCGCGAGTGGGGAGGCAACCACCGTGCAAAGCTGGGCAGCGTGGCTGGCGGGCTGCCAGGGCGGCCTCATCGCAGCCCACTCACCCCACGACACATCGCTCGAGGGACGCCAAGTCACCATCACTCAGGGTGATGCCTACCTCGCGGGTGAAGAGGATGGCGGCATCGTAGTGCTCGTCATGGTCGTCGTCGAGGCGGTTGTGCTGGTGTTGCCACTTGCAGAAGTTCTTGAGGGTGGTTGCGGCGTTCCTGTTGACCTCCAGCCCCTTCTCCTTCTCGCCCAGGGCCACCACCTTCACCACGGCCAGCCGGACGTGGTTCTCCAGGCTGGCGTGGGCATAGAGCCGGGAGGCGATGGAGGACAAGGTGAGCAGGTAGTGCTGCAGCCCCTTCCCGTACTTGCGGACCATGGAGGCGTCGGCCACCAGCAG